>JAQIVF010000308.1:0-25525 GCA_034698365.1 Steganacarus magnus
CATAGTGTATACCGTAGTTTAAAGTATTTGCAGATTTTTAAAAAAATATTGATGTCAATGGAATTAGAAGATTTTTTCCCAAAAATGAATGACTTTAAGCGATAGCTACTAAAATTAAAAATTTGATAATTCATTTTGATACCAGAATATGCAGTGCTATACTGAATGAATAATTTATATAAAAAACATTTTTTGCAAATGCAATGCATTTATAGTGTAACGTGTATGACGTTTACGTCGAGCGACACACGATTCGTTCTGTTTTCAGCACAAACCTCTAAGATTAGAATCAGCGAGACACGAATTTACCTATAATTCGTTATTGAAAATCTCTAATAGACACGCATATGTTTGTCAATTAAGCACTAGCAGTGAACAAACAAGTTATATAACATAAGTGATCCAAAAATTTAGTCGCAATGTTTATTTGTCGAAATAATGCTGAATTTTAAAGGTTAATTATAGTGTCAAAAATGGATTTACCAAAAAAGTAAAATATATGCGTCAAAATTTTTGTCTTATTCAACAACCATTTATTTAATACTCAGAAGCATTTCCGCTTTATTATCCAACTAGACAAAGGGTCTTGACGCGAAACACCCAGTTTTCACATAAAAAAGAACGAATAACACGATACGTGAAAACATACTCGCAAAGATTTTGTAATTTAAGAAATTGATTTTCAGGCAACTAAAATTATAAATTAACACAGTCACAGCTAAAACTGATGATAATCTTGATTTCTTTATTTTAATTCGGTAGTTTAAAAGTTTATAACAGACTTTTAATTAAGAACTTTCTAATACACCAGAAATTTTATAGTCAAATGCTTTAATAGTTTAGACTGTTTTAAATTTAACAAACTTTATCCAAGATAGCTACGAATGTGATTTGATTTGATAAGAATGTATATAATTTTTTTCATATAGTATTAAAACTTTAAACTACATAAAAAAATTTCTAAATAAAAATTTATCGCTTAAATCAATAATTTATTCAAATGTATGTTTAGTTAAAACGAAAATTAATACATTTTATGTGTGATCAAAAATTATCGAAAAGTGCATTTATTAATGCACTTAAAATTGTATTTATAAAGCACTTCAACTATTAATAGTTTAATGTTTTAATGTTTTTTTAGTGCGTTAATGCGTCCGTAATTGATTCGTTAATCTTAAGAGTTTATTTTATTCGATTTTATTGCCATTAATATCAAATTAAGTTTTTTTGGTGTACATTTAGCTTTTAATTATATTTAATTTCATTATTTTGTTGTTTTTCTGTATCGCGTATTTGTAATATTAATGTCAACTATTCGTATTAGAATCTATACTTAATTATATTGAATTCATTTTTATCAGAAAATAATAAGAAAATAACATTTCGGTGTTTAATTAGGAGATTAACAAATCCTAATGAGGAAAATAACATTTTGACATGATATTATCATCAACTTTATATTATATAATGATTATTTTTTTTTATAGTTTAAACTCACTGTTTTTTAAGGCACTTATAAGATAATTATATATAATGTCAAAGAAGTGATAGAATGTTTTTATTTTCTCTTATTAAGATAAGAATTTCGTTAATCTAATATCCTTAGTTTCGAATGTCTCGGAACACTTGAAGAAAGTTTATAAGATCAGAGTTAACATCCGTATGTGTACTGTACGTATACTTAAAAATACCAAAAACATTTTTACTTAAATCTATACCGCATTAATTACAGTGAACAAAGTTTCAGTTAAATTCTTCAGGTTTTTGATTCTATACGTTCTAACTTAATAGACTGTTAGGTGTTAACTGTGTTATAATAAACCAAAGGAAGTTCAAAGAATAATGTTTCAAAAAATTTCTCAAATATTTGCAATTTCTAGCCTAAATTCGTTAGATTGTCAGAGCGAACAATAGAATTGAAGTGCATATAACTGATCAAATGAAAAAAAATCGAATGCTGGATCAATGCATATCAAGCTCTGATTATTGTTACGGTTTTCACACATAAAATTTCAATTACAATCCCGTAAAGTTGTTCTGGTTTTCTAATAGATACTCTGTGTGTTAGCTGAGTGTGAGCATTAGACATGAGTATTAAATATATAAGGAAAAAAAGTTTTTTTTTGTCAATCACTCATTATAAGGTATTGTCAAACTATACAATAGTTTTATACTGTTAAAACAAATTCAGCGTATTATTAATTTCAAAGATTTTATCAATTTATTGGAATTCTAAATAATAATAAAATAATGCACAAAGTATTCTTTTAAATCAAACTCAAATGATACAAAAGTTATTTTTGTTTTACCCGGTGGTTCATTGTTGGAAAAATACAAATAGTTTGGTAAATATATGCGACACTACAGCCAACAAACTCGATTAGTTCTGTTTCAGTCATTGAATGATTGCATTTTCATGTCTCGGAATATGTTTCCAGACATTCAATTACTCATAAAAAATCGAAGCAATTTAAGAAATATTCGATGCATAAGCATAAGCCTCTTTAGAAATGCATCATTGATTTCGATCGGACTGGCATTTTGTTTTATTGAGACCTACTTATAAAGGGGAGATCAACTTTTATTTATGGATCACAATAATATGTTATATTTTTATTCCGACAAAAAATCGAAAAAAATGTTCATTGTTTTCCCCACTCATCTCCAAATTCATTCTCGTCCTCACATCCCCTAATAATCCATCGCATTTCGGTGCAGCAGTGAGAGAATATCAATCACTATGGTATTGTCTTTTAATGCATTTGTCGATAAGTGGTTATTTTTTGTGTCGTGAATGCGTGAATGTTTTATTGCACACATATTTTGCGCGAAATTGATTTATATAAATGTGTCTTTAAGATGAAAAAAATTCTAGCATCACATTGTATTTAGATTTTAAAAATTACTAGCACTTTACGGTACATTGAATTCTAGTAAAAAATTGATTTATTTTTTGTTTCGGTGATAAAAGACAAGTTTTTTATTGCATTTCCTTTAAAAAATAGTTAATCTAAAGGCCATCCTTTCGGAGACACACCATTTTTTGAAAGATGATTTATTTTATTCAAATTAAAAATTATTATAAAATCACTATATAATGAATCTACTATTAACTATTGAATAGGGATTTATGGTAAAAACTTTTTGAGAAAATCAGTTACTAGTTTATTGCATATTTTAAGTTATATACACAAATATCAAATTTCCTAATGAAATATTAAGGAATAATACGTGCATTTAAGTATTATTGATTCATCGCTTTTGGAGATTAGGTGAATCATTCGCTGTGAATCAATTTTGAAAACTAATAGTAAAGACTCATTCGGCAGAAAAATACAAACTTTGGCAAAACAAGAATGGATTTCGTGTATATTTAATGCTGACTTTGTTTTGTTTATACGCATACATCAGTATATAAGATACTAGTAATTTAATACTAATGATTTAGCGGTTGCCAACCACAAGCACAACGTGCAAACTTATACTTAAGACAAATATAATATAAGTTTAATTTTAATATGTTATTATACCTATGAGGTAATACGATCCGCAGGTAACATTTATACTGCGCTATTATATGCGAATCGATTTTGTCTCGTATGGATGTAATCTTCTTTTTTTCATTATTTTCTGTTTGTTCATTAAATATTGATATTGTTTTTTTTTTTGTTAGCAATGATGCTGCTTATTATCTCTATTATCCCAAAAATTTATTCAACTTCCTTCTCCTTTTGAACTTGAATATAATGATAACACAATAAGTAACTCAATAGACTGACTCGTGAATACAAATAATATAACAGAGTAATAGGTTAAACAATAGGATATTAAAGCAATTATTTATAATAAGTTCTTATATAAGTTTACTTTAATCAATCATTAGATCTAAAGAACATAAAACTTGTTTTGAATCATAAAAACAACCACAAGAACCAAAATAAAAACAAAACAAAACTAAAGCAAATTTTTTCTAACACTTTTGTATTCATTGATTATAAAGATTTGTCTTTTCTTTATTTTTTTGAACAGAAAAAAAAATATTTAAAGCGTACACTTATTTCGAGAAACATATTTTTGTGATAATAATAAATAACCTCAATAAATATGAACTAAGACTTCTTATTTTTGTGATACGTTTCCAGAGATAATTTATTATTGTCTCATTAAAAATGTTAATCCCGGTTGAAGATTAAAGTAATAAAAGATTTTTATTTTCTTGCAACAAACAACAAAAATTTGGTCAAAAGTTTATATATGTGTATTTGTATATATATTTGTGTTTACACTAACAGTTCGTGATAATTATATTTTTAAATAAAAAAAGTTTAAATAGACTCTTTGATTAATACTTGAGTGACATGGATATAACATGATTGCATTTTCAAGTACAATAATGTAAGCAAAAGTTTATCTTTAGATTTCTTGAACACTTAGGAGCGAAAAGTAGTAAAAGACACTAACGAAAGAAAGTAAAACTAATTTTTTGCTTTTTTTTATTATCATTTATCGCCTTTTAGCGAATACTAGCCCGCAAGCGAATAGCGATAACTAAAATAAAATTTTTTTTATATAAGTCTTATTACAGTGTTTGTCATTAGTTAAGGATTAGCTCTAAACCAATAAACATTGACCACCACTTCCTTCGTTTTAAGTTATTTTTAGTGTTCATTGTTTTAAAAAAATAATCACAATGATATTTTATTTTAGCATAAGACAAAAAAATATTAACCTAAATTCTGTTCAAAGAATAATTCACTAGAAAAAACAGTAAAATAAATTTTTTATAAAATGAATTTTCAAAAAAAAAATCTTTTCCGAATCCTCGCTGATTATATTTTGCTGCCTTAACTTTAATTTGACTGCAGTAACGTCTCTCCTTATTTTCTTGCTTTTAGTGTATCACTTGTGATATAAGTTAATGTATTTTCTTTGAGATTAAAAGTTTGAATATAAGAATTCAGAGTTACGATTATCGGCTTAAAGCGAGTATATATATGAGATGAGTAAAACCGAAAAAAACATAAAAATTGTTTTAAAGTGGAGTTTTAAGAGTTTTGTGACCCAAATAACAGTCAAAATAAATGATAATAGCATAAACAAAATGAATTGCGTGTCTAAACAAAATGTGCATAACAGTCAAAACATTTGGTCTCTCATATCAGTAATATATTAATAACCATTATATTTTTTTGCGCACAAATTTTTTCTTGCCGTTGAAATAAATCCAAAATATTCTGTGATCGAAAAAAATGAAGTAATAAGCTGTGCAGTAAAAAAAGCAATGAAAGCAAATATAGATGAGAACTCATGAAATTGTCAAAAAATACGGAGCACATCATTAAACATAGTGACTGTGTTTTATTACACACTGATAGCAAACATTTCAATTTAATTGCCAGTAATATAATTTGACTATCGGTCTCAACTCATAATACGACTCTAATATTATTGCTATGATTGGTGGAGCGATTTTTTTGCCGCAGGACTTTCACCAAAGAAAAGCAATTCATCTGGACTTGCTTTTTAGATTCTCTCTCTCTCTCTCTCTCTCTCTCGTACTTTGTTTATGAGAGAAATGATTGGAATGTTAATAATAAACAACTTCAGCACTTAGGATAAAACCATTGCGAGAGAGAGAGAGAGAGAGAGGCAAAGGAGTGTTTAATTATTCAATGTGTTAGCGCACCAGAACTTATCAGACAATAATTATTTAACACTATTTTTCAATTTATTTGCTAAACTTGTCTGTAAATGACAAAAAAGAAGAAAAGTCTTATCATATTTTTTTGACATAAATTATTTTTGTGTCTAAACTGCTGCGTTCAACTTGCGAGTCAAAACCTAACGATTATTAATACAGAGTCCCATAACAAGAAGTGTACTTTTTTGCTAACACTCTAATTAATCACTTAATATACAGCTCACGCAACAATTTTCTCTGTCTCTCACCTTAAGAAAAACTATATTACAATTTGTATTCTTTTTAATAGTTTTTATCCCCAACTAACAAATTTTTTCATATAATTTATTTTTGTTTGGTTGGCAGCATCGCGTGAAGCAGCGTTCGCACACGCTGTCTCAGCCGCTGGTGTTGTTCACGCCATCGCCAGAGCGTGCAGAGACGGACAGCTATCGCACTGCGGCTGTAGTCGAGCCGCTCGACCCAAAAATCTGCATCGAGACTGGATTTGGGGCGGTTGTGGTGATAATATCGAGTATGGGTACAGGTTTACTGAAAGTTTTGTGGACGTTCGCGAACGAGAGAACAATTATCCGAAAGCGTCGCGCGAACAGGGAAGGAAACTCATGAATTTGCACAATAATGAAGCTGGAAGAAGGGTATGACATCTATTTGTTTTCAATCCAATTCTCATTTTTCCATCAAAATTATTGTGACTTTAAATGAAAGTATTTTTCAAGTATTGACAGTGCAGTAACAAACCCACACACACTCACTCAGACACACACTGCACGCACACACAAATCCTGCAAATTCTTGAGCTGTGAAAACCGCATATTTAATAATACTGGGATAATAATACGATTTGAGGAAATGGGGAAGTGATGAGGGAAAAGGGAAAACTGAAACAGAAATGGGCGCAAAATTTTTCCAGTAAAAGCTTTTAGAGAAAAGTTTACTGCAATAGCAATAGGAATAAGAATCGAGCGTTACTTTCAATAACAAATTGCTTGTCAGCAGCAGTTTCAGCAAAATGCCATTTCATCTATTGTTGCCATACATTGCCTTATTTTCGATGTTTTCGGTCAAAAGTAGCCCCCATTTATAAATACGGCAACAGAACAAAAATGGTCATGAAAAGAGATTAAGCAGTTTTCAACCCCACTCACAATACGTGGGTATCGTTTTGCGACGCTTTTATAGCTGTGTACGTAGAAGTGATAGAGAGGAGAGAGAAGGAGAGAGAGAGAGAGAGAGAGAGAGAGAGAGAGAGAGAGAGAGAGAGAGAATCGGCGAAAAAATACGAAATAAAAGCAAAAACGAGAACAAAACGAAGGGCTCTCGAGAAACGATTATTATACATGTTCTTACTTCTAGTCTGACAATTGTATGCCTTCGGCTTACAATTGACTACCATTGATGATAATAACCACTATTACGACTTTTGCGATCCGCACTCAATATATCATTTTCATACACTCTTAACAATTACCAGCCTATAGAAAACAGAAAGAGAAACGTTATAAGTTATTGCCACCAAAAATTCTTACGCAGCGAGAGATAAAAACTCATAACAGCGTAAAACTGTGAGACATTTCTCTTAAGCCCGCCATAAAAATTGACGCTTTAATCCATGACTATAAGGAAAAGTTATTATATATCGAGTTATAAATTATAACTTATAATGCAACTACAAGTATATATCTGTCTGTATATGTGTTCGAAAGTATTCATCTATTAAAATACTAATGTTATTGCGTTCGAGAGTCAAAACTTAATTTTCATTAAAATTACGATCGAATAAACTTTATTAGAAAATTTGTTTTTATTTTCCAGAAAATATTTTTAAAACCCAAATAAAACTTAGTTGTAAAAAATTTAATTTTGTAAATAGTTTTAACATAAAGCCATTAAGAAAACCAATCATATATATGTACTTTCATTTTATTTAGTAAACCGTATAATAGTAATAGTAATGCAGTTTTTGTGGTGAATGGCTATCAAATCAAATTAGCGGAATATATACTTCTAACAGAATAAAAGCATAAACGGATTCCTCAGTGAAAAATTTTGATATTTGAATGTGCATCATATCTCTGAATAACAGAGAGAATGAGAAAATGATTACTTTGTAGTTGAAAGAACGAATAGTGAACTCCCAATAGAGTTTTCTATAGCAATTTTCGGCAAACATCAAACGCGGCGAAGGGATCGCTATCAGAACGAAAGCATACTTTCTTTCTCTTTTTTATTTTTTTATACTTGCTTTGGTGATTCGAAGTTATTTTTGCAATTATGTAAAAATATTGTGATGCTTGAGGTTTGTCAGGAGCGAAATCAAAGCTGTGTGTAAATATTTCCATATATATTTTTCCAGTGCATTTGAGCGAGCTGTCTATTATTTTAATATTTTAGGTCTACTAGTGATGTATTCATATGTCATCTGTAAATGATGCTATGCATACACGTAAAAATTCTTTTGGTTCTTTAAATTTTATTAAATTTATTCGTAGTATATTTAGTATACCGTTTAAAAATTGTTTTTTTACTTTAGCTAAAAGCTCCATTAGCATATACTAAACAATAGAACTTTTTTTGTTTGTTTAACGAGACATATTGAATTTAACAACAGGCGAAAGCATTAATTATGCCTGTAATAACTGGAATTATCATCCATTGTTTTTTTACCTCATAATCACAAAACAATGACATAGAAGCATGAAATTTAATTTGTTTAATGGAAACTTTATTTTTATATTTATATTTAGTTTATCAACAAATTAAGGAAAGTTTACTTTAGAGTTTTTTCTTCTGAAAGAAACCGAGATTGAAAAATATTTCTGTTTAGAATAAACTTAATTTAAAAAACTGTTTCAAAAATGTTTGAAGTAAACAGATCTTTAGAAAATCAACTAAACATTATTAACATACACTTATTTAGCAAAATTAAGTTTGCTTTTGAAAGAAGTTGATTGATATTTAAAAGAGCATATGATTATTATTATTATTATTATACATTTCTCCTGTTATTTTTATAAAATTTTCTATCCATAATGTATAAAAAAATCGTACGAAACACTACGTTTTCAACATTTTATTCTTATATTATTAAAATAAAAACACGAGATTTATTGCTTATTTTAAAAAAATTTGTCAAACAAATGTTTTCATTTCAATCATAGCCACATATCAAAAAAAGAACTTTTCTCTGGAAAACTTTTTTAATGAAGACTATATTTATGTAGATTATTGGATACTATAAGATAAAACACCCAAAACCTGAATGAAAATAACTTGAAATGTCAAAAGAGATTTTTCCTTTTAAAAAATTATCGATAAAAACTTACGACTTTGTGCGGAATTTAATCTGGATTTTCGCTGTTTAATGCGCATAATTCGAGAAAATTTAGATTATAATAGTTTGGATTTTTTGAATTCTCAACAAATTAATTAAAGAAAATAAAGTTTATTTCGCTAAAAGCGAGCAATTCGGGGGGTTTTCGCAGTCAAATCTGATAAAGTCTCAAATAACTAATCTATATCACCGCGAAAAAAGAAAATCTACTTATTTATTCGCATTTTTGATTTATTGCTGAAATATCTAGCAATTTAAGAATAAAAGTACAGAGAAAATCAGATAACGAACAGATCACCATTAATCAGAAAAATTATCAAACAAAATAAAGCGAAGCAAAAAAAATTTTGTTTTGTTTGTTACGCTTTTTATCCTTAGACAAGCAATAGATTATTGTCACCAAAAAAAGTTTTCTTTCTTGATATATAACTATTATATTCAATGTAGTAATTATAGTTATTTTGAAATTCAAACAAAACCACAGTATCTTTTTAAATACTTGAACACGAATCTCAGTTTGCCTTTTTGGGTCATCTAATCATTGTGTGTGCATTTAAATAACATGTGGATATATAAATTTTTTTTTCTTCTCTCTCATTAAAAATCTAATATTATATATATATATATCTATAGGCAGTTATACGCAAAACACGAGTTACATGTAAATGTCATGGAGTTAGCGGCTCCTGTTCTTTGGTCACCTGCTGGCAACAACTTTCCAGTTTCCGAGAGGTATGTTTTTTGCCTCTTTATATATATATATTTTCTGTGCGTTGTATTTGTCAACAGCAACGAAAAATTCACTTGTTTGCGTTAAAAACCGTATTATTGTCAAATAAAAAAAAGAAAATAGGAGGTAATTTTGAAAAATACTTTCAGTGTGTATTTATGCTTAAAATAGGTCGGAGACTTTCTCAAAGACAAATACGACGGCGCGACTGAAGTGAAAATCAACAAAAGAGGAAAATTACAGATAAAAAATCCGAAATATACGCGACCAACCGCTGAAGACCTATTATATATCGATGAAAGTCCTGATTATTGCATTAACAGCGGTCAAACTGGCTCTTTCGGCACACAGGGAAGATCTTGTAACAAGACCTCACCGGGAACTGATGGATGCAATCTAATGTGTTGTGGGCGAGGGTATGCTCTTTCGAGTAAAGTTGTTATAAATAAGCGCATAACTTAAAAATAACCACTATTTATAGCTGTATTAAATCTAGTTTTTCTTTGATGTGTGTGTTTGCGCGATGATAACAATGAACTAAACATGAAAAATGATACTTTGTATGAATAAGTAGTAGCTTTACAGAAAAAAATCTTGCGCTGAGTTATAATAATAGTGTATATAAATATAAATATTTTTTTCACTATAATCTTATATTCATATCACAGATACAACACACACAAAACAGTGATTAAAGACCGATGCAATTGTAAATTTCACTGGTGTTGTTACGTTGAGTGTAAGACATGCACCACTACTATGGATATTCATACGTGCAAGTAATCGCTAAAACTAGAATGAAGAAAGAAGAAACAGCAAAAAAATATGTTTGCGATTGAATTTAGTATCAGTTACCAACACATCCTTAAAAAAATCTAAATAAGTTTATATGTATGTTATCATATATCATCTTTTTTTACCATTATTAGCAACAGTACAAAAGAAACGAGAAAAAACTTTTTTGTCTTCGATTATTTAGATCAGTAAAAAAAATCTCATTTCGTGTAATCGTTTTAAATCACTGCCAACTGTTTAACTTTAAGTATTCAAAACTTTTTTGTTGTTTTACTTTTGTGAACAATTTTTTTGAAATGAAAAAAATAAGAAAAAAATCGCTTTCAAGATCTTAACGACACGTTTTCTTATTAAATGGCTTTCAAAGCGTGTTTTAAATAAAGTTTCCTTTAATATATATATTTAAAACAACATCTGTTTGCATAAAAAACTATTAAACTATACGAGAAATAAAGTTAAACGAAAAAACTCTCGACAAATTACTGGTCTAAGATTGCGGATAATTATAAGCAATTATCTGAAAACAAAAGTTAACCACAAATACGGATTTTAGTTTCTACGCAAGAGTTTTTAAACGACATTTTAAACGTGATAATTGTGTTTCATATATCATACTACACATGCGTGTGAAGTTTTTTTTAAAAAAAATATTAACGAAATCGTGTATTCACCGAAACATATATTTAATTTTAACCTCAATTAAACGACATATTGTTAACATTTATTCTGTAAAATAACGCTACATTTTCGTTTCACATATCTTAAGCTTATAAACATATATATATAATTAATATAAGGCTTTCTTTTTCCATTCACTTTCTCGTTCATTCTCTCTCTTTCTCTCTAACTAAGCTTATTCGCTCATAAAACATTTTTTTTGATATACAGTATATCGTGTAAACTTATAATTATTGTATATTGTAGGCTGAATATCACTCTTACAATAACTGAATAGAATCGGTAATGATATTATACAGTAATAATTATTCATAAAGGAATACAACGTAATAACATAATATGTGCAAAAAAATTTTATCGCATTCACAAAAAATAATTGAAATAATGCAGTAAAATACCTGTAAAATACAATTAGTGGATAATAATAATTATTATTATTATAGTAGACATTAAATATTAATATTAATAATGGAGTACTAATTATAACACAACAGTGTATTTTGTATTTGATATAAAAAATCTTTTTTTAATTAGTTTTTTATTCAGTTCACTCTTTTTATGTATAGTTTGTGTGCCTGTATTTTGTCCGTTAATACACAAAGTTAGTCGCACTCTTTGTAATAAATTTTTAGAATTATCATTAAAAGTAGACGCAAAAAAATAAATAATTTTATGCGAAATTTCTTTACAGTAATAACACTTTTGTTAGCTGTAAACAAAGAATTCTCCAAATTGAATGTATTCTCCATAAATTGGCATTATATATCTCACACAAAGTTCAATCAACTGACAAAAGAGTGAGGAAAAAAAATAAATTTATATGGTTTTATTTTATAAAATAAAATGCGCGGTTATAATTATTTTTTTATGGAGAAATGTTTTCGAGCGCTGTATCAGCGGTGTGTGTGTGCGCTCGTAAAATTGAAATTCATCTGCGCTTATCGTCCTCGGGGTTCTAAATAAATATCTCTTAACCATTAAGTTTATTATTATTATTATTATTATTATATCTTCCCGTTTTATATCACTTAAGAAAAAATATTTTTTGTTGGCTACTCTCGTATTAACTAATTAAAATTAATTAAATCTAATTACAGTGTTATCATACACTCCTCTATCAGTTAAACTTGTTAATTTCGTATCTTATATACCCTAGTTTTAGATTTGTTTCCTAATATTATGATAATTAATTTTTTCAAAATATGAAAGAAGCGAAAAAATTATTAATTTTTTATTCAATTTTTTATAAAACTTTTTTTTAAAAAAGTCATATAATAAAGATTTGGACTGATTTTTATCAGTCGCAAAAGAAGTAGTAGAAGAAGAAGAATATTAATCATAAAAATAAATTAAAAATTTAGAATTTTTTCAACTTTAATGTTTATTCAGTGTGTGTGTGTGAGTGTGTGTGTGAGAGTGAGTGTGAGTGTAGCGAAATACAGTATGACTCTCCCATTAAGAGCTTAAGACGAAGACGAAGTGAAAGCATTAAAAGAAAAAAATGTCGAGAAGAAAATCAATTTTGTCACGCGTCACAAGTTATTATAAAATATAACCGTGATTTTGTCAACTTTTCAACAGGTTCTGAATCATTATTCAAAATTACAAATTAACTGATAAAAAACAGAATTATTTCGCTCGGAATAAATTTTTATCTTCAGTAACTTTTCAAAATTAATTTTTTTGTTGCCTCAACTTTTTACAGTCTCAAGTTTTTTGTTAATTCTTCTAACAAATCATTTTTTTAATTGATTAATTGCAGCCATAAAGTTGTTAAACTGTTTTTTATATTATTTTGTTTTTCTTGAAATTCTACGCTATATACGAAAGGAATGGCAATAGAAAATTATTTTTATTATTTGTTTAGTTCAGTAGAGAAAAAAAATCATCGGACATCGCATAGACACGACACTAACTCATAAGTACCAAATAAATTGGCACTTCACAGCTAAGTAGTAAGATAAATATCTTGGAAGGTAAAGTGGCTGACAATGCAATGCGCTAATGCCAGGATTATGGCTCACACTAGCGTTTTGGAAAACCACCAATAGAGTTGTCACACTAAGAGTATTACTAATAAATCGAATAAAAGGGTGGAAAACAATATTTCGCGGTTTGTGTGTTTGGGACGAAAAGTGTTTAGTAACCACTTTTGATGAAAACATTGAAAAACATACTAATTTATAATTGATTTATAAAACTAAAATATAGAAAACTTTAAAACTCTTGTTGTCTGCTATTAAATAAGTTCAAATCCTCATTGAAATTAATTTAGTACCATTTGAGACCGAATGAATTATGAAAATAAAATACAAATAACCAGATTTAAGTTTATTTTGATATTTAATAAAAAAATTTAGTTTAAATTATAATTATTTCATAGAACATAGTAAGACAAAACTGAAAGCACAACTTTAAGAGTTGAGAAGCAGACTATAGAGAAGAGAGTGGTTTATTGTTCTGTAATTAATTTGATTCAAAAACTGGTGGAAAGGCTTTTCTTTCTGATTACATAAACGCTAAAATTCAATCTTAATTTCTAATTTAACTCTAATTACTAAAACATTTCAACGCACTTCTCGTGAAAATAGCGTTGAGTTTTCAATCACTAATTAAGAGTATAAACAAACTATAAACTAATAAATGGTCTGTTAGACAATCATATTACTGGTGCTGTTTTACATTAACGTATCATTAAATAGACACATATGGTATATTTAAATGCAGTTTAGAATACGCCTGAATCACATTTGTGTTTTATTTATCTATCAAGACGGTTGCAAACACGCAATTTTGTTGACAGACGTAATACTAATAATTAGCGCAGATAACCGAGTTTATCAAACCTCCAAAAATACTCGATTCAGTCTGCTCTACCGAATACCCGTTAGCTTTAGCGAACATTTTGGCTGTAGAATAGTCTGAACATAACTAAAGGTGAGCGACCTTTCTATTAAAATTGAAACACGCTTTTAATTGTGTAAAAAGTCAGTAATGAATTTTATGACAGTAAAGTTCATTTTAGTTTAGCTGATTATCTATTAGAAATATAATGTGCCGCAAGTAAACTTTTACTTTATTTTTAATGACTACAGACTATAAGTTCTGATAAGTTATAGACAATAGGTTATAATTAGAGCCTGAACTTTCTCGGATAATTCTCATTTTTATTTAATGTAATAATTTAGCGAATAATTAAATATTAGTCTTAATATGAAGTAAGAATTAAATTAAACCTACTTTTTTACTCTGATAACTCCTTTTTTTAAACATTTTTGGAAAAATCCGACTTTTTTTAGTAGATTTTCCGAATTATTACACTTTCCAAAATATTATCGTTAAAATCCGTATAGTTTTCAAAATTTATTATATTATGACCAGACTTCGGATTTTTGGTGAAAACAAATTCGGAAGTTTGGTGGTTATTTGGGGATAAAAATTATAGATTTTGGTGGTTATATAAAAATACTAATTGTTTCATAGAAAATTATTGTAATTAAAAATTAAGCATTGCTTTCAATAATTCAAAAGTTTAATATGGGTTCATGTATTGATTTATCGGAAGAAAGGATAAAACTCGTAAGATTTAAGTAAAAAAAATTTTTCAATTCAACCAAATGTAACAGTGGGTCGCGAAAACTCGTGGATTTAAACGACAAATTTTCACAATTATTTTGCAAATTTTGGTGGTTATGGTGAAATTTGGGATTTAACCAAAAATCCGAAGTCTGATTATGACCAAATAAATGGAAAATTGTTTCCAGTATGACTTGAAGGTTCACAAAAAAATTAACATATTTTTCAATTGATATAATAATTTAACAAAAATATTCACTATTTAGTAGTTCTGACTTTTTAGTCCTATTTTTTGAACTTAATTCCTATATTCCGACCGCTTTTTATCAATTTTTAGACCGAGAAAGTTCTGGCTCTTGTTATAATACAGACCAAATAACAAAACCATAAGTTTTACTGTTTCAGTTTCAAGTAGTGTTGTTTCAATTGAACTTTTCAATTTAAATTAAGGTACGTTTAAATTATCATAATTATTTTTAATTTAAATTAAATTTCGATTAAAATTTTTGAAGTAAAAATCATTCAAATCAATTACAATTACAATTAATTAGAATTATAATTCAAATATTAATTCGATTAATATTTCGATTATAAATAATTGAAACAACACTAAATTCAAGTTATTCTACTCAATGCGATTAGATTTGGCGAAACGCGTAACGCGTAACGCCATCTCTAGAGCATTAGAATAACAATAGTTACGATAAAACCGCGTTTTCCTCCATTTTATGTTTTAATGTTATTGTTTGGACCGCATCGCGCTTTGTTACGAGTTTTCTCATTAATTGCGTGTCTAAATATAAATTAATAAAAATTTAATTGATTTTGGTGATCGTTTAAATAATCGAAATGCAATGATCAATGCGGAGAAAGTGAGCGGTGATCGATGCGACGAACTGAGTGTTCGCATCGTTAGCGTTGACCACTATTTATGTGAGCCAATCACACAATTCGATGCCAATTACTCCGATTTTCGGCAGAGCTCGACAAATCGAGTGCCTGTCATACGAATCTTCGGCCCAACAAATCAAGGTTTGTTCGATTATTCTCCTGAATCGAATTATCATTAATAAAATGATTGTATTTCAGGCGTCAAAGCGTGCGTTCACGTGCACGGCGTCTATCCTTATCTTTCGGCGCCATTTCATGATTTCGACGATGACTGGAATCAGACCAAACGATTGGCATATTTACGAAAGTTTGCCACAGATTTGGATAATCAATTGATGCCATCGAGAGTTCAAACGCGAAAACGACTGTCGAAAGAGTGCGCGACTCATCAACAAGTGTTCAAAATCGAAGAGTTGGACGCAATTCCGTTCTACGGCTACCATAAGAACGTCGAAAAGTTTATGAGAATATATTTTTATAATCCATCGATGGTTCAAACAGCGAGCGAACAATTAGTTAATGGTTTCATTATGAATCGTTCGATACAACCATACGAATCGCATATTCCATATATTCTTCAGTTTTTCATCGACAACAACCTCTATGGTATGAATTTTATTAAAATGAAGAACATTAGATATCGTAAAACAAGGGAACAGTTGGATAACGTTGTGTACAGCAATATCGAACCAATAAGTTCGTGCGATATTGAGTGTGACATCAGTTTCGAAGATATTGTCAATCAAATAGAAAGCCAACAAAAGCGAAATCCAGGTTTGCAAGCGATTTGGAACGAACAGATGAGTCGCTGCAAAGATTCGCAAGAAATTCGAAATTTAAATGGCGTTGTGTCTCAGGAACGAACTTCGAACGATATCTTCACCGCTGAAATGTTTTATGTCGAACGGTTAAATCAAGCATTGCTTACTTTGAATATAAATATTGACGACAATATCGCAACAATTTCTCAGTCATCTAACTATTCAAATAGTGATGAATTCGCTAAAATGATGGTTCAGTGCATTCAAGCGAATAACGATATCGATTCGGATGACAGCGATGACTCGATTTCGCGAGAAATGTCGCAAAAACTCGAGGACATTATCGATGTGTTGAAACCTGGCAAATATTCGAAGAAAAGCTCATCACACGAGTCATCTGATCACGATTCTGATTCGACAGTTATTGAAGAATTTGATGATATAAATGGTAATCAAAATACAAGTTATTTAGCAGACGTCGGAACTCAGACTGAAATTCGATGCAATTTAGATGATTCTATTGATTCGCTGTTAAGTTACGTTAATGACAACAATAATCAAAATGACAACGAAGAGGAAGAGGTCGAGGAAATAATATGTGACTGCGATTCGGACGAGTGTTGCGACCACTGCTGCGATAGACGTTCGGATCAATGCGAGTGTGATTGCGAACGATGCGAATATGATAAGGTTAAGCGAATTCCTCAGTTGGATGGCGCCTATGATGAGGACGAGAGTGACGTTCAAAGCGCTTTCAACGATGACAGCAATGATAGCGATTTCGAAGTTTCCAGCAAAAAGAAAAGTCCACCCAAAAAGAAAGCTCCCGTTAAGCGTCCGACGAAGAGTAAACGCGTGACACCTGTCAAGAGGAAAAAATATGAGCAAAATTCTGACAGTTCTGATATGGAGTTTACCAATAATTCGTCGTCTTTTATAATCTCAAAACCAGGACCTGCTTCGTCGAAGAGAAAACCGGAGGCAACCACTTCTTCGTTTTCAATCACATCTATTAGTCCTAATGATGATTTCGATAGTAAAGCGAATAAAATATCGTCGAAATTATTCGATAAAATAAAGTCAACTGATGTCGTCAGCAAAAAGAATGAAAGTGAATCACCAATTCATATGTCATTTTCGGATTCGGAAGCTTCAAACGTGTCTGAAGACAAATCAGACGTCGAACCATCATTTATGAGTATCACTACTAATACCCGAAAATCAAGAACAAGAAAGCCATTGCCACCAAAAGCTCAAAAATCACCAAAAACTCCAGAGAGTCGATCGGATAGGTCTGTAACGCCATATTTTTCTAACGAATCAGATGCAGAAGAGAGCACAAAACCTGGACCTAAATCGAGCAAAAATGGTGCCTCAACTGCAAGACCTGGTCCTAAATCTAGTAAACCATCAAACATTTCGAAACCCGGACCGAAGTCAAGCAAAGCTGCATCAACTGGTCCTAAACCTGGTCCGAAGTCTAGTAAGTCAAGACCAGGTCCGAAGTCTAGTAAATCTGAGACAGCAAAGCCTGCACCGAAATCATCGAAAAGAGCTTACGACGAAACTTCGGAGAGTGAGGTGTTAAGCGATCCTCACGTGAGTGCTGTTACCACAAGAACGCGCAGATCAACTAAACTCGATGATAGTTCTACTCCCATGTTTTCACTCGATTTTTTATCGGATATCGGCAAAGCAAAACCAGTCAAACGTAAAACATCACCGATAAGAACTGGTAATTATTTAAATTATCAAATTAATCACTCAAAATTTCACATTAATCTATTTATTTAGAATCCATTGCCAACAAAGATTCCTCGTTTTTATCTGACGAGAAAAATGTACCACCAATTAAAAGAGCGACGTATCGAAGATCATTATCGTTTCAATCGGACGTTAACAATGATTCTTCAAATCTTGAATGGAAATCTTTCGATGACTACTGTGTTAAACTTGATACAAATTATTACACCGACGAAGACTTGAAGTTTATTGGTTCGGAACAGTTAATATGCAAAAAGATGACTGAAAATGTTACAAACAAACACGTGGATAATTATTGGCAACACACAGATTATTTTAATGATGTTAAGTCAGAAATAAAAGCTCAAAATCCTAATTTATTAATTTCTGGCTATAATTCGAAGACAGCCAATCGGCTTTCAAAGACCCGAAGTAAAGGCGAATTGAAAGACTTTTACACACTTCCTCATTTAAATAAAGACGATAAACATGCAAAAGTGCAAAAATCGGCACCAAAATCGACGGCCAGGAAGTCTTATTCGAATGAAGTTGAGCGCCTTTTAAGTGATTCTCATATCGAAAGAGGTTCTAGAAGTTCGTCTGCACGACGCTCTACAAGTACAACAACGCAACCGCCAGCCAAGAGAACGAGTGTGACTAATGCTCGTTCACAGGCTGTGCGTAGTATACCAAAAGTAACACCGAAATCTGTCAAAAAGAAATACCCGAATTTGCCAAAAAAGAATTTACCGACGAGAGCTAAAAGAGTTAGTGATAGTGCCGTATCTGCTTCTAAATCAGAAAGAGTGACGCGAAAGAAAACGCCACAACGAAATGAGGAAAGAATGCGACCATCGCGAGGCGTCACCAGTTCTACGCTGTTTACCACAACGAGTATCGCTTTTCTAGAATCCGATATTTATGTGGTCACTGATTTGCAAGGCTCACAGAAACTTGAGTTCTTGAAGTCTCTCTGCGATAATTGTGATGTTCACATATTTTCGAGTCAACTCGAGAATGATTTTGTGCACGATTTTATGAGTACACGTCCGAAGTACAAAGAATATTACTATAATCATTATAATGGATATTTAAGTGATGATGAAAGTGATTTCGCTGATGACATTAAAAAGACAGTTAGAAATCTAGTGAATACTGTTGTTTCAGCAGAGTTTGCTCTCGAATCTGCTCTCAATAAGATCGATGAACAGCTTCAGGATGAAGAAAATGTTGTAGAAATGGTTGATACCCGCGAAGATGAATTTTCGCACGAAGAGAGTGATGTTCCTGACCAATGGAATTATGGTCATTATGCCGATGATGAGAACGATGAGGGCATTAATGAGGTGGAAGACATCGGCATTGAAGATTGCGAGCGCGCTGTTGATGGAGAGTCTGAAAATGATAATGCTGTTACGGATGAGGTGCCAATTAATGACGACATTGATTGCAATCAAACCGATCAACAACATGAGCAGCATATCGAACAAAACTCCGATTGCGAGCAAACAGGCAAAGGATGTGATGATGATATTGATGAATCGGATGAACGTGATATGAATAGTGATAAAGAAGACAGTAATGAATGTGGAGCCGAAAAAAATGTAATTTATTACGAAAATTCGGACGAACAGCAACAGTCCGATGTTTGCGAGACGTACGACATCGGAACGCAGGCCGCGTCTGAGGAGTTCTCTCCCTCATCGTCGCATTCCGAACAATATTCGAATAATGTGAACAATGGCGACAACATATATGCTGATGAGTATAATGAGCAAAATTCTTCGCTTCCGCACGAAGTAGCGTCAGAAATTCATTACGCGAATGATGAAGAGGAAGAGGAATATGGCGATTGCGCGTCATCACAATCAGGTCAGCAAAATAATATGCCCATCGATATGTCAAATATTACCATAACTGCATCTCATCCCGAACTGCATTCTATATCATCGCAAGAAACGCAATTTAAACTCGATTCAAATTATAATCCAGAGCTGTATAGCAGTGTTAATTATCATATAACTAGTTCTTCGCAGTCATACCATCAGCCAATTCAAAACATAGCACCAGTCGCGCCGACCATACCGACCATAATGTCACCGATAATGACATCGCATTACGCGCCGCAAACTGTCTATCCTCAGCAAACGCCAAATTGGCCGCAAAGTATGCAAATGAATGTAAATGTTGTGCCCATTAATGAATTGTCGTACAATATCGCGCCAAATATACCGAATGTCGGTAATAATAGTGCAATGACCTCTCAGCCACAAGAAGCTGAGTTCGATGTGGCGAATTTCTCATACGACATGTATCATTACCCAAATCACAATATTCCTCAGTTTGATGGCATTTTCGATGACGACTCGTTTAATTCAGAAGGAAATCACTTTAACATAAATCAACAATCATTTAATATCGAACCGTTAAGTCAGGGCTCGAGAAGCGAAGAGGCGGCCGCTAACGCATCAAAACTGTCGAATCATCAGCAAAAGGATAGCTTGGAAAGTGGCAAAAATGAACGGTATGGTAAAATTATTAACGGAGTCGTTGTTTATATTCCAAAATCAATTCCAGACGCGATGCTTCGGAAAATTGGTCGCGAAATGATTGCTTTGGATCGTGTGGAGACCTGTGAGGAAAAACCGACGCGCCATTACTACAGACATAAACACTACGATTACAGTAATAGTTGCTATTTTAGCGAAAATGACGCGCAATTGTTTTATAAAACATCGTTGATTGGCGTCGAAAAGTTTATTCATCTTCAATCGCTGTGCAGACATTTATCAATTAAACTCATACGATTGGATTCTCATTACATTTCATCACATTTTATTATAAATGATAATAAAACTTCTAATTGTCTTATTTCTTCTTTTTCTAATAAATGTTTTATTAATAAAAATCGTTGTGTTGAAAATACTGATGAAAATGATTTAATCTCTTCACCTTTATTAATATCTTCGAGTGCCGAAAACGTGAATCAATTATTTATGTCACCAATTATTCCTTCTGCAGACGTAAATGAAATTCAAATTAACAGTGAAAGTACTAAAAACGATAACTCGTTAAACGGAATTTACAGCTTTTATTTAGATGATTCGAACGCATCGTCGTCACCGAAATCATTATCGCAATCAACCAATATATCAACAGAAAGCAATCGATCATTTAATGGCGAAATTGTAAATAAAAACATTTTTAGACGTCACAGCACGCCATTAACGAACAAAAATCGCAGACATTTTCGTGATAATTTAGTTAAAATTGATAAGTCGAGTGAATTGTTGAGTGATATAAGTGAAGAAACTATAATGGAAAATGTTAAGACAGTAAAAAAGCAGCGAACGACTAGTCCGCGCGCGCGACGACACCATTCATTTGATTCGGTTATCGATGGACCAACGCCTAGCAATACATATAATTTCGAAATTAGTAGTGTAAACACTGATTGTGCGGCGAATTATGATATCGACAATGACTACCAGTATTTAACAACAATGAGTGTTGAGGTTCACACTTCAACGCGCGCTAATCTCAATCCCGATCCACATTTCGACAACATTGAAGTGTTGTTTTATAGCGTCATCAATGACGTACCGGTCAGTTCTCAAAAACCACAATCGGTTACTGGCCTTATCGTTGTGGAGCATGATATTCACGATTTTGTTTGTGACGATGATGTGACTGATAGTCAATCAAAAAATAAGTATTTAGGGCGCTGTGGTTTACCGGCAAAAGATGCGCGCATCGAATACGCTGCAAACGAAATGGATTTGTTGATGCGTTTTGTAGATATAGTGAAACATTTCGATCCCGACATTATTGTTGGCTTCGACTTACGCTCTTATTCGTGGGGTTTTATTCTTAAACGCGCGGATGTCTTAAATATTAATATAATGACTCCCTTATCGCGAATTAATGAAGAGAAATATGCGCAAAACGCAGAATTCTTGATTAACCGCGACGTTCCGCAACTGTCTGGTAGAATCAGTTTAAACTTATGGAGTATAATAAGACACGAGTGCACCTTAAATATGTACAGTTACGAGAATATTCATTATCACGTTCTTCACGAACGTATACCGAATTACGAGTTTTCCACATTAAACGAATGGTACAGCAATTATAACAATCATATGAATCGTTCACGCGTTCTGGAGTACTATCTCTTACGAGTAAAGGGGTGTTTAAGAATTTTAGACAAATTAGATTTTATAAATCGAAACAGCGAATTGGCGCGACTTTTTGGTATTCAATTTTCCGAAGTGTTTAACCGCGGCTCGCAATTCAGAGTGGAGTCAATGATGTTAAGATTGACAAAGCAATTCAATTATCTCGCAGTTTCGCCAAATCCGAAACAGAGAGCGTCGATGAAAGCACCAGAGTTCATACCACTAACTCTTGAACCACAATCAAATTACTATACTGATCCCGTTGCTGTTTTGGACTTTCAAAGTTTATATCCATCGATGGTAATCGCTTATAATTATTGTTACTCGACATGTCTCGGTAGTGTTGATAACCTTATTTGGTAAGTTTTATCCAAAGTTTTGCATCATCTATAATCTGGTTTAATTTTTTAATAGTAATAGCGATAATTTCAACTTTGGATGCACTAATTTAATGGTTCCGAAAAAGTATTTGATTAAATATCAAAATGATATTCATATATCGACAAATGGTGTCGTGTTTTTAAAGTCTAACATAAGAAGAGGAATTCTTCCGCAGTAAATTAATTAAATTATTCATTGAATATGCTTATTGATTATTTATAATTTATGCAGAATGTTAGAAGACATATTAAACACTAGAATTATGGTTAAAAACGCGATTAAAGCGAATAATAAAAAAGAAGTACCAAACAAATCATTGCACAGAAAATTAGACGCTCGACAACTTGGGCTGAAATTGATCGCTAATGTCACGTATGGCTACACTTCTGCTAACTTTTCTGGTCGAATGCCTTGCGTGGAGATCGCTGACGCTATTGTCAGCAAAGGCAGAGAAACATTGGAGAGAGCCATAGAACTAGTAAACAATGAGCCGAAATGGGGTGGAAAAGTGATTTATGGCGATACTGATAGCTTGTTCGTACTATTTCCTGGTTGTACTAAAGAAGAGGCGTTTAAAAGAGGCCAAGAAATAGCGGATGCGGTTACTGCTATTAACCCGAAACCAGTTAAACTAAGATTCGAGAAAATATATTTACCGTGCGTTTTGCAAACTAAAAAACGTTACGCCGGGTTTATGTACGAATCTGTTGATCAAACTTTACCTGTTTTTGACGCAAAAGGTATCGAAACGGTCCGAAGAGACACTTGTCCAGCAGTGGCTAAAATGCTTGAAAAATCACTGAGAATACTGTTCACTACAAACGATGTGAACGCTGTCAAGATGTATACTGAAAGACAATTTCGTAAAATACTTGAAGGACGCGTCAGTATTTTAAATGACTTTATATTTGCTCGCGAATATCGAGGAAAAGATAACTATAGCCCTAAAGCTTGCGTTCCATCGGTAGATATCGCGAAAAAGCGGGTCACATCTGATCCTAGGAATGAACCGAAAGTTGGGGAACGCGTTCCTTATGTTGTGGTTTATGGCGAACCAAATCAACCGATCATTAAATTAGTGAGAGAACCAATGGAACTGATAAAAGATCCTACATTAAGATTGAACGCAACTTACTATATCGAGCGCGTTATTATTCCACCACTGAATCGAGTTTTTCAACTCATCGGACACGATGTGATGAAATGGTATAATCAAATGCCGCGAAAGACTGGCATTAATCGGTACCAGTATTTATACGGCAAACAAACTAAATCGCGAACAATTCCGCAATATTTTCACAGTTCAAAGTGTGTGGTTTGCGCCAACAACACAAAGGGTGAACACTTGTGCGAATGTTGCGGGAAATCGCAGCAAAATTCGGCGATCAGTATATGCGAGAAGATTCGCGACATTCACAACAAATATTCTGCGGTCAGAACTGTGTGCAAGAGTTGTAACGGAATCAGTGATAATAACCAATTAAAGTGTGTTTCGATTGATTGTCCGAATATGTTTCGCTATCATCAGTCAAAGCTCGATCTTTTGAATGTTTCATATTTGAATGACATTTTAAGCAAATTTTAAGTTATATTTTAAATAATTTTATAAAAATTATAGTTACAATATTTGTAAATATGAATGCGTATATATATTCATGATATCTTAATTATGTCTTAATATTAAATATATTCAAGTTTCAATAGAAACAAATCAATTATTAGTATTTATTTTCAGGTAATTTGATTTTTAAATAATTAATTTATAAATAATCTATTGCTTAATAAAATCTTGCAATGATGTTCAGAATTAGATTTAAAGAGATTAGAGTAAGAATCTAATTACTTAAAAGTCTTTTAATGGGCATTTTTTGTCCGCAAGTCTTAACAAATTCTTATTATTGTTGTGATTTGTTGTTTATTTTGTCTTTCTTTCTGTATTAATAAGTAAATAAAAACTCATTGTCTAACGTGATTTGCGCAATAGGTACACATATTACCAAAACATTGTTTATTAATAGTTTCAAAACCAAATCTAACAATATATATAATCAGAAATTTAAAACAATTGGACATAATAATTTATTTGGTTTCGCAACTATTAAATATTAATAAACAATGTTTTGGTAATATGTAAATAAATTGCCTTTATATTGACATGGATGTAAATAATTGACAAGGTGTCAGTGTTTAACCTCTAAACCAAAAATTGATAAAAAATAGTTCTTAACAAAAACACGTGACTTACAAAACTGTACTGTTAATCACTTTATAATAAATAATATCTAAAAAATAGATTTTTTGAAAAAGGATGGGGAGGGTCTCTTGTACATAAAAGTATTTTATATAGTTATAGTTACTGAAGCTGTATAGTTAGTGGTTCCCAAACCTTTTGAGTTGTAACAAAATTATAAAATAAAATTTCTTCTGGACGCTTATTTCAAAAATTTTTGATATATATTAAATTACGATTCAAAAGCTAATCTATAATATAATTGATTAATAATTCATAATTATTAGAGTATTTTTATTTTTTAATTCTTAAGTTTATTTTGAGATAACACGCGAGCCATATATTGAGAACCTCTCATGTATCCTATACTATAGTATTGTACACACTTAGAAAAAATCTTTTTAAAGCGTAAATCTATTTGCAAAATTCTATTTTTAAAAAGTAAATGTGTTTTTGAGCTTTAAAATTCTTTCGATCTTTCGATCTACATTATAACATTCATTTAGTAGAATTATAAAATGGAAATA
>JAQIVF010000309.1:0-25482 GCA_034698365.1 Steganacarus magnus
CTTGAGCCTAAGCCTATGAAAAAATGTAGGCTTAGGCCCAGCCTACAGCCTAAGGTTAGGCGGACTAAATTTTCCATCTCTACTGCAGTTTGAGTTTCACTTAATTTAATTTGCTTTAAGCACACGTCATTTAGAATTGTATTTATTTTAATAAATATTACAAAATTTATGCAATGTTTATTCATACAAATATTAATATTTGAAATTATGTTTAATTTAAAAATAGAAAAAAAATGAAAAACTTTAATTGCTTAACATTCAATTTCACATATACGTCAATAATGTTTTCAATACAAGCCAAATTATGATAAAAAGTTATGTACTGTTCAATAATTAAGAAAAATTTTTTTTTGTATAATTTTTTGGCTATTTTTGGAAATTTAATCACTCAATAAGTTTATTCTAACATTTTTACTAAGTTTTACTAAACAAATACAACTAATTTTTTGCATTGTCAAACTTGTGCTTATATGGCAAATGAAATTCTGGCAAAAGGAAATCTCGCAAATGAAATGTAATAAGTAGTTGATTGACTAACTTATTGAATATTATTTTAATTCAAAACTTGTGGACTACTTTTCTTAAAAAATTTTTTTTAAAACAAATACATATTATAATTATTAAATTTCAAAAGCGTTAGTGAAAAGCACTTCTCTGTTTATTATACATTATTTTTTCATTATAAAAATAAATTCGCATTTTAATAAACGGACAAAACACAACTAAAGTGTTACCGCGCTTACTATAACTCCTATAGATTTTCGGTGACATTTAATTTTCGATTTACTACTAACGCAGTGACAAGCGTTGTTGAGTTCGTTTGATATTATTCTGATATTAGTTAAAAGCAAAAAAAGCGATCACAATATATGCTTAGTTATGTGTACTAAAGCGGACTAAAGCACTTCTTATTGTCGTTTTCGAACGCATTTCCACACATTTTCAGTCAACAATTCTCTCATGTTTTGGTGACATTTGGTCAAAGAATCACTTATGAACTGATTTATATTCAAAAGGCGCAAAAAAATCACACACACACAGCGAAAGCATCGAGTGATTTGAGTTTGGTTTTCCTTTCTTCTTCTTCTTCACAATTCTTTAGCTTTTATATTCAGTGCTCATAAAAAAATAGTTTTTTTTGCGTCGAAAAAAGTTTTCTGATAACACATTTTTACATGCATATATTTTTGTTAGCCAAACAACAACAATAACAACAAAAACAAAAAAAAAATCCTCTTATTTTTTTCCCTCGAAATATAATTATATAATTAATCTGTGTATAAGCAAACAATTTTTTATTTTTTTTTTGCTGTTTGTGACTTAAAGCGCTACTAATAAATCTGTTGACCTTTTGACGCTCAAATTATAGTTTTTTTTGTGCGCTCGAAAACTTCTCTTTTTTTTAGCGAATCCGCTGCTGAAAGCCATCCGTATCATTAATATTATATTATAAATAAATAATTTATTTACCTATTATGTAACATCGGTACGAATTTAAATATTTTATTAAATGGCATTCGGGTTTTTTTTCTACGTTTATTATTTTGCCAGCAAAGAATAAAAATATTTGCAAATTAGAAAACAATTTCACAAAAAGCATAAAATAAGCGCATTCCGGTGTATGTATGTATGTATGTGTGTGTTTTGTGTAACATATTGCCATCAATAATAACTACATTTTCAATACAAACGATTACTACTGTACTAAACATTAGATTTAAGTTTTTTTTACCGGTTATCAATAAAATTTTTACTCGTATGAGAATCATTTTGATTTTTGTGAATTTCAATTATAATTTAAAAAAGATTTTTTTCATTATTTATCTAAAATTTTATCAATATAAAATATTTACTGTTTAGCTCAATGTTTACTTAGTTTGGTTGTCTTACGTCGTTATTATTAGTTGACATTTAACATAAAACATTATTGATCCGTAAGTTATCACACGTCGTAATAGAGTGTGTATTAGTTTTATAAGCCACTTGTTTACCGCATTCATTATGTTTTCATTGAGTTATAGTAAATTTTACGTCATAACTAATTAAATCTGTTTGTTTAAATTCGCTAATTCTTTAAGTAAAATATATTTTTAATACTTAATAAACAGTTTTGATAACACTTTTAATTAGTGTTGCTTAACATAATAACAATGATTTAATTAGTATAGCAGTTAAATACACTGTTAATGGTCTGGCATTTAGCGATACACGTAAAGCTTAATTATTAAAAAAAATATTTACAACATTATTGCAAACTCAAAATGACTGCTCAGGGCGTTAATCTAGAAATTCTTGATTTTTAACTAAAACTTCGTTACAGAGGTATTATTGGAATGAAGAGATACGTTATTATTCCTGAATTAAACTATCGCTAACTTTATAATAAGTGTAGCTTTTAAATAATTTTTTGCTATTCATGCAGCACTTATTAGCGAGTTTCGAAAATTTTCTAATCTCTTAATCGAGTGTCTGCCATGAAACTCGAGTTAAGAACGAAGTCTTTTGATTTTGAAACGATAAATCGTCAGCGCCTATAAACTTTTATGGCATCATTTGTCAAAAATAAGAAAATAAAAAGCGATTATGTTATTAAATTTCAATAAAAAAATAATAGCTTAAATTTAAAAACAAAGTAATTATCGAATATTCGCTAATTTTATTCGCATTAAAATATGTGGCTTCAAAATTATATGCTTATTAAATCATAGAGTTTCGAGTTTGCAGCTAAAGGGCAACTATTTATGCCTCACTAGATATTTATTATTTCGCTGACAGAAAATATTTTAATCGAAGTTACGAGAAAGAGAAGAGAGCGAAAGTAACAGCGAGATGAGAGAGAGAGAGAGAGAGAGAGAGAGGAGAAGAAAGGAGAGGAGAGGAGAGGAGAGAGAGAGAGAGAGAGAGAGAGAGAGGAGAGAGGAAAGATTATTAATAATTATAATAATAGTAAATAATGAATACTTTGAACTTGTTGTTTCGCTACAAAAAGGCATATTTCAGAGCTGCTCAGCAATCCTTTTATTTTTTTTCAACTCCGCACACAAGCATTTTGGCCTCTTGTGTGCGAAACACAAAAGAAACAAAATTTAATGATTTATTGATGTGTATAATATGGTGATGAGCCCACATAAATATAGTGCCAGCGAGAGAGTTAGAGAGAGAAACGGAGAGGTAGAGCGAGAGAGAAAAACTTTTCTCCTTATATTATCATTATATAAAAACGTATTGAATATTTATCAAAAAACTGAATTATACACAACAGTTTTTCATAATAGCTATTAGATTGCGTACCAAATTTGATACCCATAGCACGCGTCTGTACGCATCAAAACCACCAAATATTATATATTTAATATAAATTGGATGCGAAACTCTCGTCAGTCAGAGTCTCGTTTTGGGATTTTAATTCCTCGATTCCTAGTGTTGTCTCGGCTTTCTCTTTGCTGCTCATACACGCACACACAAACACACACTCTCTCTCTCTCACTCTATTTTCTGTTTTTACTCTCACTCTTTAGTTTGGTTACATATTGTTATGGTAAATATTTCTCTTCTCACGAAAATTCAAAGCTGTGTGTGTGTCTGTATGTATGTATGTTCCGCAGTTCATATTCGATATAAAAGTGTGGCACACAAAAGCTAATTTTAATAAAAGCATAGATTTCAATATAAATATAATATACTGTATTTAATTTACGCATCCATTGTCGTCATCAATACATTGGAATATATTCAAAACCAGTAAATCATTGCAATCAAAACTAATAAGATTTTTATTATAATACTAGTTTTATTATACAACTGTTTTCTATAAAAATATTTTAATATTTTCGGTATTTTTGTTTGAAAGTTACTCTTGATATTGAGTTTCATTTTGGCATAGAATTATACAATATTTTGTATTTTTTTTTTGCAAAACACATTTATAAACTTATTCTAAAAATTCAAAAGTCATATTTTTTTAACGCGTTTTCACGTTTTAATGCATTTACGGTATTGTACGTACAATAGGGAAAAAATGCTAATTTTTTTAGTACGCAATTGTGACTATTGTTACTCGTTTAGAAATGAAAAATGAATATATATGAATGCATTCGTATTTTTAAAGTTTTAAATTCTATTTTATTTAAATTTATCGTTTATATGAAAATGTAATTATATTTACTTATTGTTAAGCGGGTACCGAAAATATTTTTTTTAAATCCCTACAGGTCTTGCCTACTTTGCACACTATTTAAAACTTTTATAATTTTAATCTCACTTTAATTAGTTAACTCAAAACTTGATTTTTTTTCGTAAACAAATTTTTGCTTTTTTAGGTTTGTTCAAATCTCCAGTTAAGTGCTATTTGTTTTTATTTATTGTTCGAATTCTTAACAAATTTCTCATCATTAGTACATTAGAATATTTCGGTAATTTAACACCAAATATACTGAAGCTATTTTAATCTAACCTTTTCATCCCATTAGTGTGAACTTAACAACACCGGAGTTAACCGATGAATTTTTCTCCTTGTTTACAGACTTCAGTAATGATGTTCAACGTTCAATATATCATTACATTAATTGTATAATCGAATCAAATGCAATTTTCTTAATAACCGAAAAAAAATTCATATTAAAATTTTTGTTTACGAGAATAACAACAACAAAATTCGTTAATATGCATAATTATAATAAATGGTTTTTTAGATCGTAATAAATTATAAAGATAAGTATGGATTTAATATTAAAACTAAGCGCACATCGCGTTTCATCCCAAACAAAAAAATCTTAGAAATAGATTGTGCGCATTAATGGTGCGTTAAATTGTGCAGAAGTGTTAGATGTGTAATGCGATATATTTATATAAAGAATTTGGGGAACGAAAAAAAAAACAGACCAAAATTATTTTAATGATTCATATAATAATAATAATAATAATGATAATAACGCTTTTCTTTAGCATCAAAATAGAGTAATTATGTAATGGTATTAAAGTGCTAGAAAATAATCTTTTCATATCAAATGTTATTGCGGCGTTTTTTTTGAGAAACAAACGAAAAAAATTTCTCATTTATTATAACAACTATTATGCGCATTTTATTTCTGATTTATTTAGACCAGTATATAGATTTTTTGATTACCATTTTAAAAATTGACTTAACTTATAATCAATTCGTATACGAGAGATGCTTCACCACCACATTTCACATTTCAATAAATGCTGTCCAACGTGTAACTGAAGCACATGCTGACCAATACAAACAAATGATAGTTAGATTTAATAAATGAGCACATTTTTAATTAACCTTTTTTTGAATCAATATTTTATTTAATGCAATTCTGATTTCAAGTACAGTATTATAGTTAAGTACATAAATGATGTGCGCTTTAATAAAGCTTTTGTAATAATTTAAAAGTTTTTTATTGGCTTTTCACCGCTACTGGCTATAAATCATTAATAAACAATTAGCAAAAGTAACAAATACGTATAATAGCTTTTTATCTTTTTAATCGAGAGTTAAATTATTTGTTAATGAATGAGAATAAAGATAAGCAATTTTAAGTGAGCAAAGTAAAATTTTCTCGGCTTTATTTAAAAATCAAATATCAGTAAACACTAATTTACTTAAACTCACTGATTTTTATTCCAACATACCGTAACTCAAAATGTTAAGAAAAGTTGAATAGTATTGTAATGAATTGGATAATTGGTCCAACATATCCAAAATTTAATTTATGAAGTATTATTAAATAGCTTAAACAATGCAATATGTCTTAAAATTTGTTTTGATTACTTATGATTTGAAATGATAAGTTACTGGTATAAATAAACTATTTTTCGAGCAAACTCATCGCACCATTAATTTGTGACTCACAATGTGCTTCTAATATCAGCGATAAATTAATTTCAGATATTAGTGAATTTATCGCTTCACTAAACTATGATTTACCGATTCAAATAAAGACAAGATTAGTAGAGGAAATTATAACAAAATAGTGCTCTACTTTTATGCACTCATATTATTAGTACTGTAACAGCAAAGTTACTGAAGCGCTAATAGTGTTAAATCCTTGAGACAATTTGCCATTAAACCTGAACGATCAATAAAGATTAGTTTGCATTGTAATTTTTGATTTAAAGTAATAAGAACTGAGCGAACCATACGATCTTGTTTTTACGGTACACACGCATAAACGCAATGTTTTTATGGCATACAAAAATCATTTTCACATTTGACTGGCGATTGGCAAATGTGCGCGCCGTTAAAGAAAAGCTTTGATTTAATCAAAATTATTAATATAAAATAATAAATAGTAATCCATATATACGTCGAATGCAAAGTCATCAATGGTAACAAGCAGTAGCAGTGAGTAGTGAGCAGTAGTGGCAGCGATAGAGCCATTTAACGTATTGTATTTCAAACAAATAAATCCATCAAACGCATATGCTATGCCTCTATAGATATTACTTAAACTCCGAATTACTTGAAGCGCAAACATAAAAACATTTGACCAAAAGTATCACATTAGCGCTTTCAAAGTGGCAGCTTGTTATATCCTTTTCTACTCTAAACCAACCTCTCTCTGCCTCTCTCTCTCTCTCTCTCTCTCTCTCTCCTCGATATATATGGATGAGGGCTCCGATTGTGTTATGTGTTGGTGAGATGAAGATCATCGAATTGGGTTCGTTACAGCTGTACCAACATTTATATTCACGAGATTCAATAGCAGGCAGTTAAGAGATGACGATTTATATATATATATAACTTATATTACTTAATATAACGATATCACAAACAATTGAATAACGACCGTCTGTTATTCTGTTTCGTCTGATGACAAACTGCTTCTACTTCTCAACAGTATATCATAATATGGACAATAATAATAATAATGTTTTATAAACGGTGATTTTGTTTGGGCGCAATAAAATCTGATGTTTGTTTTAATAACCATTATTGCCAGCAAAACATAGAAAAACTTATTCACATATTAATAAAATATGAGTTTATATTAAAGCAGTTTATCATTAAGAATAGCTAAAGTTATGACAACAATACCGCTCTTGCGTCAACTAAAACCTAAAACTGACCTTTAAATTTTTTAAAATTTACATTTTATTCAATAGGTTAAATTTATGACAAAATAAATAATACCACTAAAGTTGTGGATTTAATTTTTAAAGTTTATAATTGCTAGCATTAAATTTACTATAGTGTATAAAATAAATATTTACAATAAAGCAATGAACGCACACTTTCTCGTCACAATCTCTGATCACTAGATTCACTATCTATCTTAGCTTTTGGTTCTAATGTTCTAATGGCTCTCTGCTGTGGACACATGTATGGTCAAACCCATTAGTTCAAGTTTTCTTTGAGAAAATTTTATGTACCGAAGGAAGCTATAAAATGTTATATATAATAATTACTGAAAGTTATAATTAAATAAGTTTATATTAGCCACTAAAAGTAATTCAAAAATCATTAAATGCTATACTAAATGATTTTCTTTTTTTTTCATTAAAGTGTAATTACAACAGAATATATATATATATACAGTAAAGTTGAAAAGTAACGCAACATAGGGCTCAGCATTGCACGTGCATTTAAACAAAAATTTTCGTCAGATACAGTACAACAAAGTGCAAGGTTACAAACTTCCACAAAATTTGAAAATGTCACGAATTCATATTAATGCCAGAATTGAGCGCCCAATTTTAGTTGAATTTTGCGCGCTGTCATAAAGCACGCAAATGAAATGATTAGAATTTTTGTATCTAGGTTTTAATGTATCACCTCCTATGTTGCGTTACTTTTCAACTTTACTGTATATAAAGCTCGAGAAGTAGAGATAGATTAAACCATAAATGATTTCTGGCGAGAAAATTGCGTTTAATATCGCTTTTTTAACGGCTAAAGTAATTATAAAAGTTATTGACAAATTCATGGGAATTCGGCTGTGTTTGTGTGTCGACTGTGTTTGCAGTCTCTCAGTCAATGTTTGTCTCAATTGGCTAAGTATCGGCACTGGTCATGGGAAATACCACAAATCTTGTTAACGTTACCCAAATTCGATCGCTATTATACTAAATAAATCATTCAAACCGATTTTTTCTAATCTCCATTCTCATCAGATGACAAATGAGATTTGAGCCTTAAGTATTCTAGTGAGGTCTCAATCATAGTTGCGAATAACAAAAGCCATGTTCCGGTACCGATCATCAAATACCTTGGCTTAAACTATGCATTTACTCCAATCATAAAAGTGATTTAGTTTTCGGTTAGATTTCTATTTTTTTGTTAAAAAAACATTAGTCATAACATTGTTACTTATCGTTTGAAGAGCGATATTTTTTAGTTTTCGGCGCAGGATTTTCATTTAGCATTTAACTATATTAGCATTTACAGGAAATTTTAGTATATATAATAATTTAAATAAATTAGAATTTGAAATACAAGTATAATTTCGTAATAACTTACTTTAAAACTAACAAAACACATAAAAAATAAACATTAGACACACGTTGCAAAATTTAATAAAAAATATTTTAATATAAAAACTGTAAATTCAGTGCGCATTAACCGAACTCAGATTCTCGCCATAAATAAATGCGATGCTAGCCATGAAGCCGTATCGCTAAGTTTTCAATAAAAGTCATAAAACGCGAACCCCTCTCTTCATTTGTAATACTCCTGAGCGTAAAATTTGTTCTTTAGGCCGAATCAGTTGTTGCACAGAAGCCATAACTAATTGAGAAGTAATTTGTCAGAATGCAATGACTTAATACGTTAAAGCGGAACTTATGTCAGCCATTTGCTCAATGGCCGAATGGGTGACTCGCACCCCATAATATTACCTACAGTCTACAGTTGTGAGGCCGGAGCGCACAAAACTTTATACCAAATATATATGTATATGTGTGTGTGTGTGTCGCGCGTTATTTGCTTAACAAATGAGCTCTAAATTTAATAGGTATTATTTCAATGCCCTTCTATTATATTATTTTTATTTCCTTTAATGTCGCATTAACAGACATTTATTGAATGGCGAATATAATCTAATACAGCAGAAACGCTAAATGTGTGATACATATTAGTTTTTGATACTAAAGGCCGACTATGTGTTATTTTTATAAATTGAAAGCCTGCTAAATCTCTAATTCAAAAGCGGAGAAAAAGGAAACTGCGTTTTGTTGGTTACAGCGAATTGAATGGCTTTTTGCGACAAAAAAAATGTAAAGAGTATAGGAAATCTATGTAATGTTTTTGATTCCATATATAACTTTTAAGAGAGACTTTACTGCAGCTGACTCTCTAAAAAAAGATTTGCGAAGTTGTACTGTATAGTAGTTTATGGTAGTGGTGGTAGTAGTAGTAGTAGTAGTAGTAGTAGTAGTCTCGCTATAATGTTTATTATTGGCAAAAATATACTTTTTTATTAGCAGAGAAAAAGTCATTTATTAAAATATTATATATTATATATAAGTTTTTGATATGAGTGGGGAAAAAATTACGAGAAAATCGCTTTGAGATATATTGCGGATAACTTAATAATTTGAGCTGTTTTTTTGGCGCATTTGTTTCTTATCTTAACTTATATATATTTAGATATTTTTTTACTTCTTTATCGAATGAAGACGAGGCTATAATTAAAGTATCACAAAATAAGTGAATTAATGAGATTTACAGCGTATGTCAAAAGCGAATCACGCCTTTGGGAATCGCATGCATGCAATCTCTCACACGTAAAATAGGCGAGACTTTTTTTCAAGAAAAAAAAATAATATAATAATCGCATTTTTTTTCTTCTTTAAAACCGAATTATAGCGAATATTAATATACTTTCGTGAAATATATTGTACGCAAATACTACTACACGGCATATCCAACACACACACAAAATTGAGCTCTAATATCAATAATAATGTATTGTTTACTTTAAATATTCAGTCACTTATCCGATTGTAGCAAACCTTCTCTCAAAACGATGTAAGCAAATATTATCGTACATATATATTGTATATATATATAACCGATGCTAACAGCAAAAGCGCACAAATTTAAAAGCAAAAGAGCAAACAATTCAAATGCGAGAACCGTTTTTATTGTTATTCAAAAGTTACTCATAGTGCCATTATATATGAAATATTTGCCAACTAAAAGGTTTTTACAATGGACCAAATTGACCATAATTTTAGACTAGTTTTGAAGGGACGGCACGTGTATTCTAGTATTGATGAAAGTTTTATGATCGCCTAAACTGTTTTCTATTATTAGTGTTTTTGTGTAATAATTTCTAAATTATATTATAAATACACAATGAATTTTACAGTATAATACACTATTATACTATTATTTTTAGCGCTCAAAAGTTGAATTTAAAAATAAATAGCAAACTAACGCTCAAATATTATTCATGCAAAAAGTCTGAGAAGAAAACCACTGGTCAATATAACGACGAAAAAATAGTTACTTAAAAGACCTTTTAAAAAGTCTTTTCTCCTATTGAGAGCGAGTAGAGTGACATTTACAGTAAATGACAAAAGAGAGAGAGAGAGAGAGAGAGAAAAAGTTTAGTAAATGTGATTATAATATAAATAAGTTAGGGGTACAGTCACTACACACACTAGAGTGACACAAAAAAGTCAAAAACGCGTAAATGACATAACGTGTAACATTTCGTATAAACTTTTCTGTATATATTGGTTGCCACCCATACTGATTTGAGAAGATAACAAATCCCGTGTTCACGCCTACTAATGACAACGAGATTTGAATGAATAGACTAAAGGCGACGAAAAATATAAATGGTTTTCTGATTCCTGAGAGAGAAGAGAGTGTGAGTGAGCGCACAGTTTAAATGTAAAAAAATATTATTATAACAGTAGTTTTCTTCGCTCGTATTTTAACTTTATTCATACTGAGGAGTTGAGTGATAAATGAATAATTGTTGCTTTGATCACATATATATGCAAAACATATTTCATTGAGTTTGTTTACAAAAGAGATCCGCAGCCAAAAAAAACCAGTACAATATAAAAACCGCCGATACATCTGTTCTGTTCTTGCCTTCATTGCCATCTTTCTCTTTTGCCACCACTACTACCACTGGCTGTATCACATAATATCGTTAGCGATCTTTCTCTTTCTCTACATATAACTTTTAGTCTATATAAGTTTTTCGCTATTTGCTTGCATTTTGCTGTCGGGGGTATTCTATCTTTTTCTTAAAAAGCTGTTTCTCGCGCAAAATGTATTCAAAACTTTGTTAAACAGAGAAGAAGAGGCAAATCTTTTCGATAATGTGTTGTGCGCCTATTTATAGGCTTATTGTCATCTCGTCGTCTCTTTTGGCTTAAAATGCCTCAAACATTCAAAGATAAGCTGATGTTATGCATAACAATATAAGTTAAATCGAAATAAATTCCAACACAAACTGTAATACTAACGTAAGCTTACGGTGCAAGTGAAACACGAATTTTCTTTTGCATTTTATTGCCATACAGTTTAATCGTAGTTTTTATGTTTTCAAAAAGTAAATTAAAAAATAATAAGTTCCAATTTTTAATTTAAAAAATTAAATAAATAACAGGTGGAAATTAATTTTGTTTTTTTGTGACACTAGAGTTTAAAGCAATAGTCCTTAACGAGGCTGTAAATAACGGTCGAAACAATAATGTACTGTAAGAATTATTTCCACAAATATAACTTACAATATTTCTTTCTGACTCTCTCTAAGTTATATGAGAAAAAAAAACTAATGTTTATATAAAAGTTAATGCAAACGCTTTTAGTTATTATTTCTAAATCATAGTATTGTTTTTCGACTTTATTTGGCATAAGGTTTGCAATGCAAAAGAGAGAGTAATGTTTTTAATGTAAGGTAATGTAAGTATATGTTAGTATATAAAACATGCATTATTAAAGCCCAAACAATATAACATTGGAGTGATATTGAGTTTTATAAAACTTAATAACCAAAAAGTAAGGGCAAAACATCAACTCTATAGAGGCATTTACTATATTTTTCTTTGCACAATAAGTGCGTGAACGAGAGAAATCTAGTTGCCTCCGCAATCCATTCATCAGTACATTGTGTCACTGCCAGCTGCTGTAATAGCTGTATAGCTCTACTGTAGAGCTGTAGAGCTGTATTGCTGCTTTAACTCACTAGTAGTGCTACCGACCCAACTCTCTCTCTCTCTCCCTCTCTCCCTCTCTCCCTCTCTCCCTCTCTCCCTCTCTCCCTCTCTCCCTCTCTCTCTCTCTCCGTTATTCACTGGTCGCCCCAAACTCAATAGGACCATCATATTTCGCTCTCATATCCATGTTCTATTGAGAAGAAAGGTCTTTAGCAATTGATGATCTTTTATTGGATTGTATGAAACACAGGCGATATGCCCAACACAGGCGATAACCATAGTCTCCCCTTTTTCATGTAATTAGAAGCCAAGTCCGGCCGACAGTACTCAACTCGTATATATTTGTCAGCAACAGCCGCGTTGATGAACATCACTGCGAACGCGTACTGTTCAAAGTCACTTCGATTCAGCAAATCAATAATTGAGCAAAATCTGTGCCCGAATTGCATGTGTGTTACCTGAATATATTGCAAATTTTATTTTAATAATTAAATTTAAATTTAATTTAAATTTTCAAACAATTAAAAGTTTTAAAAAAATAGTTGAACCCATAAAAGAAACATAACTGTATTTCTGCACAAACATCGAAAGCTAAACTTATTAAATGCATAAAAGTCATATCGAACCGTAAATCAGTAAACTATTGAATTTATTGGCTACAAATGACGAAAAAATAAAAATTAAATTATACTGGAAATGTTTTTATTGGGTTTATTATAGCGGTAATAGTGCGCAACTGTGTCGGCACTCAGCATCGACTAAAGCATCGGTAAATAACTTTATACTGTCCATCAGTTTATCGTAGCATAGCATATATATATGGGAAAACTATTAGAGTGCCAATCAAGAACCAATTGGCTGATCAGAAGTAAAAGCTCGTAAAAGCTCAAACATCAATGCTTAAGTTAACGACTCATTGCTTTGTTGCAGTGACCGATCAAGAATTACATCGACAGTAAATTGGCGGAAACAAAGTAGCCTTTCATTGTGAAACATCGGCTAATACAGTAAATACAGTATATATATATATATATATATATAAGGCTATATATAAGATGATGATTGAAAAACAAAGCACACTATACTTTTTGTTTGTGTAGTTTAATAGCTATAGCAATAACTGTTTATTAAGTGAATGATATATATTATTTTATTATATAACCGATATCAATAGTACTGCTCTGCACTGCCGCTACTAAATTGAATGTGTTGTCGGGTGTGAAACATTTGTGTTCGTCACTATGACAAAAGAGCTGTTCACTCACATTCTCTCTCTCTCTCTCTCTCTCTCTCTCTCTCTCTCTCTCTCTCTCTCTCTCTCAACCCCGAAAGCGTACGCTACTGCTAATGTAATGTTAGCGGTGCTCAGTGTAAAAGCTCTAATTTCCAATTTAATCGTTTGCTGCGATTAGCATTTAACGATGCGGTTAATTAACTTCTAGGCTTTCACTATCACATTATGGCGTATCATTGTTTAAGTTATTTGTTGTTAGAAATTTTCATTTTTGTAATTCTCTCTCTTTCTCTCTTCCACTCGCTCTATCTCTCTCTCCTTCTACCTCTAAATTAATAAATAAATTATGCCAACCATTATCGTTAGACTTTATTAAGGCACTTCGTTCACGAGTCAGTTTTTCGCTTTTGTTAAATTAATTTATATGCGGCTTTTTTGATTTTTTTGCGTTCACTTTTCAATAGCGCATTATTGTATAATGAATTAATCAACTAATTAATAACTATATATTATTGTCTGAACGCCTCAAACTTTACGCTTAATGAAGATATTAGCTTAATATTATAAAGCCTATTATTATTATTATTATTATTATTTTGTGTTCAGTGTGAATGCTATCGCATAACATGGTTTTTTAATCATATTTATTAACCCAGTTATTAAATATTATTTAAATTAATTATATTTTTTTGCTATAATAACTGCAGATAATAAAATAAATAAAAATTATCGCCACTAAATAATTTTTTTATAGGAATTTGTATGAAAAAAGGAAATTAAATTTAAAAATAAACAAATTTAATTTTAATTCCGGTTCAATTTCAATAAAGCGAAATAAATTTAAAACATGAAATATACGGACCCAATTGAGTGCGATATAATTGAAAAACAAAACAAAACGCCAAAATATTTAAATTGATGCTTAAAAAATTATTATTTTTTTCTAAATAACTCCAAATTCAAAAAATGATTTTTTATTTGTTTGATTAAGTAGCAATTTATTACCAGAGGCTAATTTAAAGATTTTCTATAAACTCGTATAATAATAATTGAGTGTATGTAGTAATTAAAGAAAATAAAAAATAAAAGCGATCGCTTTAATTATATAGTATCTTATTTGATTTAAAGTTTTTTTAGACTTTATTCAACTCAGAAAAAATGCATAAATAGTTTATGCATGATTCGCCTTATAGGGGAAAAAATTTATGAACAAAAAATAATCACTATACTGTAATAATTTGAAAATGCTTCTAGACTTAGTAAACTTACAAGAATTTACTAAATAAGTCTCGCAAAAAATTTTTTGTTACAAAATGAAACTATTTTTTATAATTTTAAAATAATTAAAACAAATTAAAAATTCATTTAATTTCTAAAACCCTAACGCATAATGAATTACAAAAAATGTTTTAAATTTATGAAACAAATTAAATATAAAACTTTTTAAAATTTAATTGGTGTTTAATTTAGTCAATGATTATTGATGAGCGCTAATAATGATTGCACACATATAGTAATATTGCACAACACAAACATTCATACCATTCATACACTTACACTCAAATCTACACACACATACACACAAATACACACTTACACACAAACACAACACTACTGCATAATCATTGGACGGAGGCGTGGATTGAACATCACGCACATGAATGTATAACCCAATGCAAAATCAATGTGCACATACCTGCACACCAATGCAATACACTCTCGGTGTTCACTGTTTTCCTATGATCATCACTGCTAGCATCACAATCACACAGCGTTTAGTGATTGCAATGTTTCCCCACATCTTCACACATGCAACAATCTATCCGTCATTTCTACGGTCGTGCAACTCTTCATCATCGCTATCATCGCCGCACACCACATCCGCGTCATTATCACCTGAATATAGCCATCACTCCACAACCAATACATCATTTCTAGTTGAGAATATTCTTCGCGATCGCGCGGCCGCTGCTGTTGTGGCCGTAAGTAAAGATGTGGCCAACAGTTCGTCGTTTCTGAATCGTCCGCTGCCACTGCACGGCGCGGATCACACGCCATGCGGTTATCCCAACTGTGGCGCCAAACAATGTATCAATGATCTCATCAAAAATGAACGATCGTCGGAACTGTTAAACTGTTCCGATCAAGAAACGGAGTCTTCGTTCGGCGGTGATCCGCAATCAGAGTCAAACACACCGCCAGCCAAGACACCCACTCCTAAGCTTAAGTTTGGTGTCAGTGCCATACTATCTGATAGTAAAGACAATTTGTTGTACGCCAACGCCAATCATCACGCAAAACAGCAACAAACTTTTCTCCAGCAGCACAAAGGTTTGTTTGATTTTCAATTTTACTCATTTATAATTTAGTAAGTAATTTAACTAAAATTTTCTTTCGATTGCTTTTTTTGTTAATATTATTATGATTATTATGCTGCGCCTTAATTATTGCGCAACAGAAAACTTGTAATCGAAATTAATTAAATCATAATCAAAAAACAATATTTGGATAGTGATTACTTATTTTCGCTGTGGCTGTTCATAAAACCATATACTTATACTATTATAGTTATAGCTTAAGAGCGGTTTTATGATGCACTAAACATAAATCAAAATTTTAATTTAAAAAATGCTTACACACATACACAATATATATAATATTATATATCCATATATCCATAGAGAGATTTGATAAATCAACTGTTTTGAGGCACTTATGCTTAATTCTTTACTTAAGCGCATAGCGAACTAAAAATATGGCCAAAATATTAATCATGTTCTTATATGTTAAAAAGATCATGAATAAGTCTTTAATTACTTATTAAAAACTCATTTAAATCGCTATGATGTGAAGGCAGCGAGCAATTTGAGTCATGCATTCGCAATTAATAGCTGGCTATAAATTATATGAAATTCTTGCTCATCAACGCAACAGCGATGAGCAAAACAAAAATCAGAAAAAAACAAGAAAAATAATTTTTTTATGAAAAAAAAATTCCCTGTAATATAAAATACAATCTAATGATAAAGTAAAGGTTCTTTGACTTGACTGAACACAACCACACTGACGATGCAAAACTAATGATGCACCGAATAATTATAGTTTCGAGAGAAATTAAATTTTCCATGTATACATTAAATAAAACCTAATCATAATCAACACTAGTGGGTATAAGTCATAAATTTCCTTATTAGTGAGGCAGTAGCTGACAATCAAACTGTGTATTTGCCTGTGTTTTTTGTTTTTCATAAATTGTTTAATACATAACATTAACTTTGTGTATTCAATTTAGCATTAGTTAATTGCATGTTAGGTTAATAGGATACGGTATTAGCTTCAGATCTATTAATAGTCAATCATTAGGTTTTCGACAGTGCGCTGAAGAGTAAAAAAATAAAAAGCTTGTTATTTATTTTGATACTGTTCATACAAACTACGGACTGATTGAAAACTAGGAAAAAAATTTGATCGCTTTTACTATTAATCAATGTCTGATATTTTATAGCAGATACTCTATATATCATATATTCTAACGCTTTCTGACTAATTTATGAATTGATGTCGATTTACACTTTCAAATGTAATTAAACCATTTAACATTTTTATTAGTTAATAATTTTTGAAATTAGTATCATTTAGTGTAACGCTTTTAAACAAAAATTATTTAAACATTATTCAATCATTAAAATGTTGCAACAGTTCTACAGTTGTAGCACACACTATATATCCTGATAGATACACACAAATAGCTAATATTTCTATAACGCATAATTATTCCATAGCCGATATTTTAAAGCTAATTTCTAATGAATATTTTAAACATTAAACTTAGAACTATAAATAAAATTAAAGTTTGTGCGAATTCATTAAAAAAATGGTTGCATTGCATCATGTAATAGTTATTAAATTTTCAATGATTAAATCAACGTTTGATTAAATTATAGTAAACTGAGATGAGAAATCCAGTATTTTTTTATTGAAAAAATGAAATCTTTTCTTCTGATTTTTCAATTTAATTATCAGTAATGCATTTACTAATTAATGTTTTGCAGACCTGCATCGAATTACCTTAATACAGACGATTTTGATATAAATTAGATGTTTTTTGTTTGAATTAAAAGCTAGTAAACTTATTTTTCAATTTAACAAATTTAATCAATACTTTAATTAATTTTAATCCATTTAATTAATTAATTAGTTTTAAAAAAATTTCAATGTCATTGAAAATAGCTGCTGTTTATTTCAAAAAAGTTTAAAATTTTACATTTTTTTTGGGAAAAAAACGATTCCAAAAATCAATTCATGAAACACACGGGCAATAAATTATAACCAACCTTATAATTTTTTATATTATTTTAAATGATTCAATTTATTTTTAATTAAATTTAATGCATACACACACAGTGTTATGCAATATAAACTACATATAAATCAGTTATAGCTTTTATAACGCATTTCATAAAACCTGAACACATCACTGCATTCCTGTTTTCTCGGCCTAACTATCCTCGCAATTCATAACTTATTAATTGTTTTGATTAGCAATGGGAGGAGAATGTACAACGACTTCTAACTTTATTCTTAAGGCGTTTCATTTTTTCAAACGCATAGAATAGTACTGTGTGTGTGTATAGAAAAAAAGATAATTTCATTTTTCTTAACAAAAATGAGAACACAAAACAGTCTCTTCATGAATGAATTACTAATAAATTCAATATATAAACAAATAGGTTCTCAAATTCTAGGTGTATATCAATTATTTTTTTAGTGAGTTGAGAGAGAGAGAGAGAGAGAGAGAGAATCTTGTTATTATTATGCGAGCAATAAATTCATTATTCTCTGTTCAGTACGGTTGTGGTGCTGCGGGTATTATTACATCGAAATTGCATCCATTATTTTTCCGTGTAAGACATCCGATTCGAGCTCATGATATGTATGAGTCAATTATGTTTGCGTTATATGTGTTCGCCTGTGTCTCAAGTGTTTTCTTATTTATTATTATAAGAAAATTCCTTTTTTATATTTTTTTATTATCTCTTTTATGGGAATATATTTTCCCTTAAAACTTTTTGGCCACGATTTTATAATATTCTATAATATATATATATATAATATTGTATATTTTTCATGCCTCGATAAAAACTGACATTTAAAGCCGGTATTAAATAATTTTATATACAGAATGAGAAATTATATAATTATATATCACAAGTCTAATATTATTGCCAAATAAATATGCAATAGTTTTTTTCCAACAAAAAAAACGAAAATTTATTTAATCACCATTTAAACGTTATTATTATTTCGAAACCTATTAATTAACAGATCATTTTTCGCGTCACACATAGTTGCGTCGTCTCTTCATTTAAAAAAAATAGTTTATTTTTCGCTTTACAACTTTTCTCTGGCGATTTTACGTTCGAAAACACGTTTTAATGCGAAAAGAGATGATTAATAACTTTGAATTTTAGATTAGGTTAACAACAAAAACATTGTGTTTGCACTATAGATTTGTAACACACGTACGAACATACATACGAGCACAAACATGTACGCACACACACACACACACAACACCGAAATTAATTCGCTATATTCATATAAGTAATGATCGAAAAATGAATGCATTGAACGGTTGTTGACAGTGCATCTTTCAATGGAATAAACTTATAGTTTTTTCTCTCTCGTCTCTCCATTCTCTTGCTAAACATCAAGCAAACTTGCTCTAGTTATTATAAGCGGCGGAGAGAGAGAGAGAGAGAGAGAGAAGAGTGTTGATACTATTTGCTTTAATAATTTGCCAGTTGTGACACGTCACAGGAGATGTGATTAATGATTCTTTAATGCCAAACCAGGTTTTCAGATGCGCCTCTCAAGACATCTGCTGAATAACTTTTTATTCTGTTTAGTATAAAACCGATACCGTATTTGCTGCCATTTTCGTTCGCTGTTAATAGGTTTATAATAACCAGATAAGTAGATGGACAAAATCGATTAAAAACTCGCTCCAACTCCGAGTGAGTCGTCAGTATAGAAAACTTAATTTTTGATTTTTCAAAAAAGTTTTATCAGTTACGAAGTATTTGAAGCTGTTTTTTAAAGAAAACAAAAATAAAACACTTTATAAATTCCTAACTTTCATTTTCATAATTAGATCGTAAACTATTTTAACGTGAATGTCTATCCACGTACACACACACACACAAAAAAAAAATTCAGTAATTTGATGCTATATAAATAATGTTGATATCATTACAGCTGACAAATTCGTATTTAATTAATTACACTAATTTATGATTATGTTGCGATTATGCTGCTCTCCGTCTAAACAATATATTTTTTGTAGGGCTGTTTAAAAGTTTAAAACCACTTAAGAATAGATAAAAAAAATAGCGAAAAAATGTTTTGATGAGAGTCTGGAAAGAATCGGCGGAGAATCGATGCCGAAGATTGCTGTTGAGCCGCAATTTTAAGGCCGATCGTAATTTAAGTGTTTTAAAAAAACATTTATACTTTGGGTGTGATGTTAATATCATATAAGTAGAAGAAGTCCTCTCTTTTTGCTTAAAAAGAAAACATTTATATTACTAAAACGTATAGACGCGAAGCGAAGAGAGTAAAAAAAAGAACTTTAAATAAATCGCGTTCACATTATCTCTGGCTATGTTTCGCCAGCGCTCGTTAAGTTACAGAGAACTATAATTAAATGATAATGAGCTGTACGAGCAAATATACACTTGTTATGTCACGAGTTTTATGGGGATTGCAACGCGATCTAAACCCCAATCTTTTGATAACTTCATCTGTTTTCCTTACAATGACGTCTTAATTGCGGGTTATAAGCGAAACGCACAGATGAAAACTATGCGTAAGCTTTGGCTAAACATTTTGTTTTAAGAGATTGGCCTTTACTTTTAATTCAGTATTCGGTTATCAAATATCGTTAATAAAACATTTTATTATAATGTTATTAATAATAATTTTTTTTCTGGTTTGGTATTATTATCATTATTATTTGATGCACACATTTTTCTGGAAGAAAAAAAATAACCCATTGATGCGTTTTTCTAAACATTTATCTTAAAAAGCTGTGCATTTTTCCGCAAATAGTTTATTAATTATTTTACGGCGCATCACATTAATTCAATTTAAACATAAAATTTAAATACAAACAAGATTATGCGCGTAAACATCAAAACTATCCGATTACTAAAATAAACATATGCATTGAGAGTTTGCTAAACTTATATATCGTAATAAAGTTTGTGCGCGTTTTTGCGCACATCGCCCGTACATACTGTACACATACACACATAATATTCGTGAATTTTTAAACGTTCACCGATTCTATAGGCAATTAATCAAAATTATATTGACTTATTGCAGTTTAAGAAATGCCTCTTCACGTTTAAGGCACTGAAATGACTGAAAATGATTTAAAAGCATTAGTATCAAGAGTAATAGCTGCGAGCCTAATAAAATATGTATAATGTAATATTAGTTTATATCATCTCTCTTCGCAAGACTTTTCGCGTTTTCAGAGCGATATAGACATTTTTATTAGCATATTAAAAATTATCTCCTCTCTTAAAACATATTATTTGGCAGCGCATCGCCACTACAGATAGGTTTTTAAATATTACCATAAGCTCTAATCTGTTATCAATTTTTTTGCTTTGTATAAATTTATTTTTACTTTTTTTTTGCTTTAGTTTTTTTTCCTGTGCATAGTTTACTTGTAAACTGTATGTATACAGTACAGGGCATACACTCTTAAAAATGACAAGAGAAATTTTTTTTCTTTTTTTCCAGAGCACTGCTCAATGGTTATAAATTAGTTTTTGTAAAATGTCTGTGTTGTTAATATTTTAAAGCTCTAGTCATTTTGTCTGACCAATCAAATGACCGCTTTGTGGAAGCTTCAAATCATTAATACACAGTGTAATCATAATTCTGCTGCTAATTATGTCTTTTTTTTGCTGTTTTTCTGCTGCGCTCATGATTCAGAAAATAAATTATGTTATATATATATTTATTATGTTTGATATATATAATAGGACTTTAATTTCTTTGTTTTTTTCCAACACAAAAAAACCCTAAAGGCATGCGTAGTTTGTTGTTTCAATTATTTAAGCATAAAAGTCATAATTAGATAACAATTGCAATACGAAGTCGTAAGTCAATAATAATGATTAGTTGGGGTAAGAGAATGAAGTTATTTAAGCGAACAAACAAATAAAATGTGGTATGAAATATAAAATTCAAATTAAACGCTATAATCACTGAAAAAGTTTTGAAAGATTATTTTTTTTGTTTGAGGTTCTTTTTTTGTTGTTTCGCGTTTAGAGTATGATAAGTGGAGTATGCTTTAGAGACCGAATTACAATAATTAAAGTTATATTAATAGCAATTAAATTCATAAAAACAAACATCTCGTTTACAAAAGAATTAATTTATGGAATAAATTTACTTTTCCTGCCTGTAATGGCAATAAACTTTTCATTACCTATTATGCAATTCAGATTATGTATCGAAAAATGCTAAGCAGTAACCTATAGTGGTATACATTTATTAAGCGCATTTTAGTGAACAAATTTTCAACATGTTTCAAAAAATTTTAGTCACTAGATTTGTAATATTTATTTAAAATAATCACAGCTTTTGGAGTAAAGTTAAAAATTCTAGAATTTTTAGCTATTGTTCTTACGAGAGTTGTTCGAGAAAGTGTGAGAAGACAACTCAATAATATTAATAATAATAATATTAATTATTATATTATTATTATATAATAATCGTATTGTAGTGTCCATTCCACTCAATAATGCTGGTAACAACTAATTGAAACTTTAATTTAATAAAATATATTGTTTAAAATTGAAATTGCAGCTGCTTTGTAAACTTAACAATCATATAAGTTTTGCGCTGATATAAAATATGTTATTTTTTCTAAATCTCTACAAAACTTTTGTTTCCCGAAACAAACCTAAATGATTCGTTATGGTTGTCGTGTTGGCGAATGTTAAACAATGAAAAAAAATTCACTGATAAAAAAATTTCTAGATAAAATTTATAAATTTGAGGTACATTTTAAATGATTTTTTATTATTAAATTATTATTCCAAATTTTATGCTCAAATTTTGAATAATAATTTATCGATTCACTTTAAATTTAATAATATAAGATTTTTTTTTTATTAAAAAATCGATATTCTAACAAAAATTCGAATGCAAAACTCAACAGTAACGTTACGCGATAATTCATACTTTAAGCAACAATATATTAATGGCCAATAGTTACACTTATTACACTTAAGTTAGTATGTTATTCGTATAACAGAATATATATATTACAGTTTCCTAACATTTATATTAGCAATACTACTAAAAATCGACATTATTATATGAGTGTGTATTAGTATAATTGAGCACATTTATGTGTTACATTAACTTAATAGACACTTCAAGTAGAAATCGATTTCTTGCGAATTACGAGTTTAGATTCATTGTGCTTATTATTTGAAACAACGCGCTGTTAGTATTATTAATATTATGGTTTATATCTATTAAAATGATTGCTACTTGAAATTGAGTGATTTTTGTGATCACTTAAAAGTGATGTAGTTCTAAAAACATTGAAAATTTTTATTGATACGAATGATCAAATGATCAAATTGTTGAGTATTTGAAATATTATTCCACTTTGACCCTATCATACTAAACTTATTTTTGTTGCATTAAGTTATTTATTGTTTGAGATATCAAACTTTCTATCAGAGCATAGTTAAAGGTAAGTACCAGATAACTTTTTTAAAAAAAAAAATCAATAATTTTCATACTAAACTTAATTAAAATTTTTGTTCACAAACTGTCTACCAAATTCAAGCTGATTTATGGTCATTTTAAACATTTTAAACTTTAATTAAGTGAGTTATATGATTTATGCGTCTGAAGAACAATATTGTTAACCATTGCACACAAACTTTGCGTTTTAAGTTATAAGATAGAAAAACAAAAAGAAAACAACAAAATACATGATAGTTGTAATATTTTATTAAAGTTGTTTTCCATATTACAGCGCGGTTTTAATTATTACTATAATTGTTAAGTTTTGCGTTATCATAAATATTAATCGCACACTTTATGCGCATTAATATCCGCGAAAACTTTTTTTTGTTGCTTTTTTTCTCGTCTGTTTGGCTTGAATTACATTGAATAAATGATTAATTAAAACGAATATGTTATCAATTAAAATTTACATTTTTAATAAAGATTTTTCTTCTCTAAAGGGAAGAAACAAAATAATTGCTCCACATATGCATTTATGATTACGGCAGTGAGAGAAAGAAAGAAAAATAAACCAAAATCATAAATAACCTCATTTTTTAAAAGAGCAAAAAAAATTTATTGAAAAGCAAAGTCTCTTACATTAAAAGTCTGTTACTCTTAATACCCGGGCATTAAATAAAACTAGAATATCCTTCTTCTCAATACTTCTGTACGAAATGAATTGATAACCTCTAAGCCGCGTAAGCTTCGCCTCAAATTTTAATTTAATCCACCTCTCAAAAGAATTTTTTTTATTCCTCGGCTAAAAAATTAATTTGCACTGCACATAGCAATCCGAGAGCGCGTTTTTAATCCCCCGCTAACGTGTGTCGGTTTTATGTGACACCGAATTAAGGCTTATAGACCTTAAACTTTCTCACTCACATATCACATATATATATTAGATATTAAATATAAATACATATTCCCACAGCTATACAGTTTAAGTTATTTAATCCACTCAACTCGATACACATTACATAGGTTTTAAGTTGTGATTTTATAGATTTTCACACATTATAAATATAGTTGTGTGCGGAAAAAAGGTTATTTTTTAAAGCCGAAAACAACAAGCACTTCGTGTGTTGTTAGTTCAATACACGTAGTAGTTGTTATTAATCCACAATTCAGTTTTTTTTTGTTGATAACTTATAAATATTTATTAGTCATCGACGCAATTATGGAGATATTTCTTCTTATAATAAAAAGTTTGAGCGTTTGATTTTACTTAGAATTTTTGTCTTGTTTTTCTTTTGCAAACATTACTAATGCGTATTTAATAACCGACGTTTTGAATAATGAAATAATCATTCAATATTAATATTACTTTAAGCGCTATTGGATTTGATTTATATCCAAGTTTTGCCATTCAATAAACGCAAGTGATATCAAAAACTTTTTATTTCATAATAATTAAAATTGAAAAACCTGAACAAAATCAAAATAAAGATTTAAAATAAGTAGTTATTAAGGCATACAAAGTTTAAAAGTTTTATTTGCATAAAAAAAATCTAGTTGACTGTTTGGCGCTGTTTGTGATGCCTTTAGCATTGATATTAAATAATTATTCATCGAAACACGAATAATGAATTTAAATTTTATTTTTTCATTTTTTCATTTTGAATTTTTTTTTGAATTGAAAATTTCTAGTTCCGACAACGCTTCACGAAACGTTTGGTCTTTACAACTACGCGGGCATCACTAAACCAATCGCACGACCGTTTCTCGAATCACAATTTTCATCACTAGTATCGTGTCGAACACCATATTTAACAGGTATTAATTAACAGATAATTAAAGGCAATGCATGACTTATGAACGAAATCGACTGTTCGAGTGGAAAGTTTTTCATTCATATAGAAAATATTTATGCTCGGTTTGCCATTGTGTTGTGTTTTTGCGTGAAGTTTAAAAACCATTTATTTAAAATAACTTATGCAATATCCTCTTCTGTCGCTTATAAAATTCATAATCAATGAAAGTTCTTAAGATTCTAAAAACATAGTTGTGTTTAATGAAGCTTTAAATCGCAGCTCTTCCGAGTTTATATATGTTTTTTTTCAATAATAGGGAAAACTGCTAAATAAACACACACTCGAAAATTACAAAATAAGAATAGGGTAATACTGTTAGTTATAAATATAAACGTATTTAAAGTACTATTTGTACAAATACCACACACAATTCGATGATCATTGTTGAGCGCACACACTCTCTCACACACATGCATACATAATACTGTACTGTCCATCACACCATCAAAACATGATGGAAGCTAAAGTATGTATACTTTG
>JAQIVF010000310.1:0-25480 GCA_034698365.1 Steganacarus magnus
ACTCACTCCTCATCATAATATTTATTACTCATTAATAGAATTTTTAATAAATTTTTTCTGAAAATTTTGTCAAAATTGCAACTAATGATTCGTTTTAATAAGTCATTGACTGTGGCCACAAAAGTATTAATTTCAAATTGTATTTAAAAAGTACAGAATATTTTTGAATAAAGTGCTAATTCAACTTTTAGACGCTTAAAAAGAGTGACGTGAGATTGAAAATCGAAGTTCTCCACAACAAACTAATGCTCATTTCAACTCTAATAAACTGTGGCGGAATACTATTGTTGGCATTGGACGTAAAACGTAAAACGATTCCATTAGCAATCAAGGGTAGGGTAGTAGCGAAAAATAGGGTGAAAGCATATCTATACGCTATGCAGTAGTTTATTAGACATAGACTGCTACAAAGTGTAAGGGAAGCTGATTCTAATCATTTAAGAAGAGATTACTGTTAATAAGATTTAATTCATATTTTAGACGTAAAACTTAAAAAGTATAAAATTATAGTGGTTTTAAGCAAAAATGTTCGAAATTTAAATAAATTATTAAACACATAACTTTTGAGTTATAGCTTTAGGGGGCAGTTATTTATACGTGAACCCACCCTCGTGTGAACACACAGTTTATGAGTCATCACACTCTCTCACTTTTTACTCTCTTTGTGTTGGTTGTGAGACAAAGGCGAGGAGAGCTATAGCAAAGTCAGTGAACGAGACGTACAGTTTATAAGCATAAGTGCGATCAAAACACACACACTTTTTTGAATTGCGCTTAATTTATTGCTATTATTAATATAGTGTTTTGTCTACAAAACTAACCACAACTTCGATTACTCTGTTTCAAACCAATTAGTATTCACACACAAAGTTGTCACTTATCTAATAGTTCCGGTTATTAACTGAAAAACTATGATTTAGAAAGTAAGCCTAAACTATTTAATTATTAATTTCGTTATATATTTTGTGTAAGTTTTTTTGTTATGGTTTGCTATCTCTTTGTTTCATTGTTTGCGTGTGTTTATTGATTTTGATTTGTTTGAACCTCTGACAGCAATGGCCACACTCGCGTCTTCATCATCAGTTCCATTATCATCCGCATGTTCGTTGTCAACAATCAATGATATCGCTGCCGAATTAATCACTTGCAATTCTTCAGCTGCCATAAACTCGATTTCAGTGACCAATAACATGGTGACCAACAGCAGCATCAGCCACAGCAGTAATGGCAACGGCGTGAGCAGCAGAGACAGAGACAACAACTCAGCCAACACTGCCATGACGGCAATGGTTGCCGAATCGCACCATTCGTCGCAGTCGTCGCACACTCACAGGCAATCGCTGACATCTCAATCGCCGCCAATCATCGCTCCATCGCTGAGCAAATGCCCGCTTTGTAGCGAATCTTACGTTCAGCCAAAAGTGATGTCATGCTGTTTCGCCACTTTCTGCCAGACGTGTCTCGACAAGCTGTTAGAATCACCCGATCGTATTAAGTGTCCGGGATGTGGTCATGAGTCTATACTGCCATCGAATGGCGCGGCCGGTAATGAAAACTTTATTTACTCTTTTAGGTTTCATACTCTTTAATGGTAAATATGTTTGGATTGTCAGGTCTTTTGTCGGATTACGCGACAGTGAATATGTTGGAACAGATCGCTAGTCTGGACGCGTCGATGTCATCGACAGCGACAGTGTCCTGCACCGGATGTAAGAGCAAAGAACTGGCAGCAGTGGCGCGTTGCTTCGATTGCGCTAACTTTCTGTGCCCAAACTGCGTTATGGCGCACCAGTTTATGCACTGCTTCGAAGGTCACCGTGTTATCACACTCGGAGAGCACACTCAGAAAGAGGTGTCGTGCACTCATAGGCCAGTAATCTGTTGCAAACATGGCGAAGAGATGAAGTACTACTGTCGCAGTTGCGATGTTCCGCTCTGTAAGGAGTGTTGCGTTTTCGATCATCCGAAGGGTTTCCACGATCACGAATACTTGGCCGACGCGGCGCCAAAACAAGTTTGTTAACATCTCATGTTTTACTCTTTTTTTTAGATTTTCATTTTTTTCTTATTTTTCTAGTTTTTTTTATAAGTATATATATATATATATATATATATTTATTTTCGTGAATGCATCAGCGATTTTTGTTTTTTTTCCCATTATTCATTCAATGAAACCTCTAATAAAATGTATTTCTTGCGAAGCATATCTCTATTTTTCTCTCTCACTCTCAGTCTGCTCTCCGCTGTCGCTTGAGAAAAATAATTGAATATTACCCGTATTTACCAAATATCACAAAAAGTCAATCAGTGTGAGGGGTGGGGCAAAAACTCTGAAAATTATAAAAATTGCTTTTTTGCGCCCCATTGGGTAAAAACTCAGTTTCTTAAAGTATTACTAAAAAAATAAATCTAAAAATTTATAACAATGTTTCAAACTTAAACTTTTCAATCATAAGTATTTGCTTTGTATTCTTATGCTAATCAGTGTGCGAATTGAAAATGATTTGAAAAGAAGGCGCAAAATTGTTTGCCTAATCGTTTATAATTTTTTTAAATTTAATTATAAACATGAATTTATTGTGTAATACTTTTTGTTCAGTAAATCGCATTTTGTTTTCCTCTGAAATGATTTATTTATTGAAAAAAATTTATATACACTTGTATTTTCGCTCGGATTTGATGAAATGCGTTGAAGATTGAAAAATATTTTTTCATTTAATGATTTATAGTCTCTAAAAAAATTCACAGTTTAGATATTTAATCGATAAATTTTTCTGTTTTTTTGTGCAAAAACTAAAGGAGTCTCAATAAACTAACCTTAAATTAAGCGTCAATTTTTCAAAAAGCATAAAATATTTATGAAAGTAATATTTGAAAATTTTGTTGTTGAATTTATTTAAAAAAAGCTTATATTTCTCGGAGTGCATACTGCAGATGCTCTGCTCATCAGTGCAATGATCAAAATAGTTGAGTGCAAACTGCGTTTCGCTGTTAACTTGTTGTTTATTTTGATTGGAGCGCAGTTCGTTCGGAGATATCAAATTTACAAAATTTTTTAGCAGTGATTATTCTTAAATATCTCGATACATCTCATTTTTGAATTATATTGGTTTTTAAAATCTGAAAAATAAGTTATGCTCGCAAAATATTTAGGTCATTATGAACCGTTAAAATAACTTTTATATTTCGAAATCGTTTAAAATAGTCTAGTATTTAAAATTTGCTAATTTGGTTTTAACTGTCTCGTAAGCCCCGTTTGATTTTAAATTATTAAGTAATAAAGGATTAACTATTTTCAATTTTCCTTTATTAATAAGTTGTCGATTATTTGAACTGAGTTTTTCCCCCATTGGTGTATAAACTGAGTTAATGTCAATTGTAGCTTAAACCGAGTACTAACCCCATAGCAGCTGAAAATTTTAACGGTTTTGCATTAGTTTAGTTTTTGCCCCATTTTGGGGCATTCGCGCGGGCAATACCGTAATATATCAATATCTTTGTTGTTTGTACATAAAGGTAGAACTGTTGACTCGAATGGTAGACGAAGGAAGAGTGAAAATGGGGGAATTGAATATGACACTGAAGACACTTGAACATGTGACTCAACGTCTTCAGATGCAACACACCAAAGCTCAACAGGAGATTAGCGAAGCATATCAGTTCTATCTATCAATGTTGGACGAGACAAAGAACGAATTTTTGAAGGAATTGGACGACATATTCAATTCTCGAATGGTGTCGCTGACACTGTTGTCGTCAAAAGTGGAGGAAGCTGTGCGCAAAACCCAGCAGATTTCGCTGTTCATGGACCGCACGCGAAAGTTCGCTTCGGCCACCGAAATGTTGTCATACAAAGCGGTAATCGACGGCAAATTGCAAGCGATTCTCAACTTCAATCCAGACGCTAATATTCCGTCGCATGAACTCGAGTTTGTCTCCAATTATCAAGCCATTCAGGTATTGTTTATTTCTAGAGATCCAACAAAAATTAGCATTAATCGAATGTAAAAATAGTGCAATAACTTGCACAAAAATCTAAGAAAAATAGCATTTTATTCGTTAATAAAATACTTATAAGCATAATTATGATCAAATGATCTTAACAAAGACATGGATTAAGTGTCTCACAATTTGTGGCATGGGTTTCTTCAAATTTAAAAGTGATTTTTTGTCAAGAGAGTAAATGGCATATAAGTTTGTATTTAAAATAAATTTAGCATTTATAGCAATAATCGTTAAAAAATGTAATGACTTTTAAACGCAGCTAAAACTAACTACCCTTCTTTATGTAATAATTCGTGCTTAAATAACATTTATATAACAATTATATACTTCTACTTAATAAACTAAAGAAATAGCAAATACTAGTGTTTTGGATCGTATTTATCACAGTTTATTTTTAAGCCTAACCGTTCGATCGATTTCAGTTAATCTAATGTCTGGAAAAAACCCACAGTTTTATTGTATTTATGTTGAACACCCGTACGCTTAATACAATAAGAATATAACGCATGCATTTAAAGCACAGATAGATAGATGTATATATTTTTAGAATTTTTAAACTATAGGTTTATTTAGTGATTAAAAGTCAATCTATTTATCATAATTAAAACTGTCTTAATCACACACACTAATGGTTTTGTTGGCATTGAATTGAGAATGTATTTGTTTGTTTGTTAGGTCGGCATTCGGAACACATTCGGTTACATACGTTCGTCGTCTTCGGATGGCAAACAGCCGCCCATTTCACGTCCAAACGGCTTGTCGAGTATCTACCAAAATGGTTACGATTCCTCATCATCGCTCTTATCGAAACGTTTTAACTGCTCAAACAATTCGTCGTCTTCGTGCGCGAACGGGTCCTCATCATCATTGCGTTCATACTCATCTGCGTCCATCACTGATCCATTGAACATGTTTTACGAGAAGTGGTCGATCGGTGGCGCAAATAACGGTGGTTCGGGCTCATCACCGGATTCCTCGCTCTTCACTAACGGAACGGCAACTCTAACCGAACAGTTTAACTCGTTATCGGATCCAGTTATTGATTTGTCAGCCAAATTGATCTCCGCTTCGTCACTGTTGCCGATTAAGTCGCAAATAAAACGGCAAAAAATGATTTATCACTGCAAGTTTGGCGAATTTGGTGTAATGGAGGGACAGTTCACAGAACCGTCTGGTAATTAATTTTCAAACTTGTTTTTGTTTACGAAACGCCTGGCATCAAGTAATTTATTTGTGTGAAAGTTGGGAAATGTAGTGAATGTAGTGTACTGTTTGCGTTGAAGTTTCGTTTAGTGTTCACTATATAAGAAGTGTTTTTCAATGCTAACACAAGATATTATTTATAGTTTTAAATAATTTTGTTGTTTGTTGAGATGATATATGTTTAGCTTTTAGCACTATTTCCAACAATTTTGTCATTTTTTTGTTTACTTTTTATTAATGTTAATAACCTTTTAGACAAAATTTAATATTTATGATAATTTATTATAGGCGTCGCAGTAAATGCCCAAAACGATATAATAGTGGCCGATACTAACAACCATCGAATCCAGATTTTCGACAAAGAAGGGCGATTCAAGTTTCAATTTGGCGAATGCGGCAAAAGAGACGGACAACTACTTTACCCGAATCGTGTGGCTGTTGTGAAGCAGTCGGGAGACATAATAGTTACGGAACGCTCGCCCACCCATCAGATCCAGATTTACAACCAATACGGACAGTTTGTACGCAAGTTCGGCGCTAACATTCTGCAACACCCGAGAGGGGTCACCGTTGACAATAAGGGTCGTATAATTGTGGTGGAATGCAAGGTAATGCGTGTCATAATCTTCGATCAAGTGGGCAATGTATTGCAGAAATTTGGATGCAGCAAACACTTGGAATTTCCGAACGGCGTTGTGGTGAACGACAAGCAAGAGATATTCATTTCGGACAACCGCGCGCATTGCGTGAAAGTGTTCAGCTACGACGGCAACTTCTTGAGACAGATCGGCGGCGAAGGGTTGACAAACTACCCGATCGGCGTTTGCATTAACGAATCCGGCGAAATACTTGTGGCCGACAACCACAACAACTTCAACATAACGATATTCACTCAAGACGGTTGTTTGGTGAACGCGCTCGAGTCGAAGGTAAAGCACGCGCAATGCTTCGACGTTGCGTTAATGGACGACAACTCTGTTGTGCTCGCAAGTAAGGATTATCGTATTTATATATACCGTTATCTCCAATTACAATCGCTCGCCGCCGCAGTCGCTGCCAGCGGTATTTGTTAGAAATTGATTTTCATTCATATTATTTTCATCGGCCAAACCGTTCGTTGAAAATAAGAATTTTATTATTAAGGGATCAACTATTATTAATCATTCAATTTTTCCAAGTTTTTATTATTTATTTTTTATAAACAATATGAGATATTATTGAAAAGTTGTCTTCTATCTTAAAATATATCTACATCTACGCACTCTTACGCTACACACAAACACAGCCAATTTGTTCCCCACAACACACAACACACAATAACTAACAAAATGAAAATTGAAACATATATTTGCAAGAGATTTTGTTGTCCTACACAAACAAACTATCAAATGATGTTTTTTTTAATGATTAACACTTTAAATGAGAGAATCACTAAAAAAATGTTTTTCGCTGAAAAGCAATAAGTTTTTTTTGTTAACTCTTTGTAATTTGGTTACTAATTTTGATTGATAAGGATTTTTTTATTATGAGAGAATAGTTGTTATTATTATTGATATATTATTTTCTGGTCTATTATATTATCTATTCTCTTTTTTTGTATTAGACTTACTTTTTTATGCTGTTTTTTATATATTTTTTATATCGCTAGTCAATTGTCGATAAATTGTTTTTTTAAAATCATAGAGTGACCGATTTTTGCCTAATTTTTATCCGTAAAGATCTTTTTTTTTAATAGTGTTGCTGCTTTTTTTGATGATAATATTGTGTTAATTAATTGCTCTATTTTTCCCTCTTTTGTTTGTTTGATTGATTGATTTTTTATATGATAATAAATACTATTTTCTTCCACTACTAGTCACCAAAACTCAAAATTGTTTTTTCCCTTCGATTTTATTTTCAACTGTTTCCTGTTTTGTTCATTTAATAATTGTTTTTTTGATTTTGATTTTATTTTGATCTTAAAAATTTACTCGCATTTGTTTTGGTTACTCTATTATTAGTATTATTATTGCTGTTTTTTTATTAAAAGTAAATTTAATTGTAATTTTTTTTAAACAACTCGTAACACAAACCAATTTATTTATAAAGTTGCAAACCTTTTTCTTATATATATTTTTTTGTTTAGTTATTAAATTTGGTGTCTATTAGAAAGTTATTCATTCACTTAAACTATTAGTTTGTTTTATTGAATAATATATTATATATTTTTGTCGAAATTATCCGCCATTTGAGAACAAGGAATAGAGTGAACGTTAGTTTGTACACAGTTTACGTTTTTCTATCAATTGATTATTTTTATATCAGAAAATTAATAGCAAATGTTTTGTTTTTCTTTTTTCGAAATAATTTATTAATTTATTTGAACAAAAAAAATATTTGAATTCAATATTATTATTTAGTTTTGATCTCAAGCGCTGAATAAATATATATAAATATCAATTTAAAATTGCGTTTTGATTGAAAACAAACCGAACGATTTGATTATTATTATTAATAATTACTACTATTATTATTGAAGGCTATTAATTTGTTTTAATAAATAAAAAAAGAAGTAAATGGCAATTTCTGTTTTGTTTGACAATTTTTTTAAATTTTGTTTTAATGAGAGGTAAACGCAGTTAGTTTTTTATTTAAAAGAAAAAATTTAGAGCTAAACCAAAAACTCACCACAATTTGTTTGTTTTATTAGTATATCAAAATTTTTTAATTGCAAACTCAAGTTTTTTTTAAATAGTTTGAGCTTTTATTTTATTGTATTCGCTGTTAAACAAATCTTATTATTATTGATTATATTATGTTTACAATAAGTAGTTTAGTTTATTAGTTTTTGGATTTTACTTTTGAGAATAAAAATATAAAAAGTTTTTGCATTTGATTTTTTATTATCCGTTGTTTTATGAAAATATATGTTTTACGATTTAAGTTTTATTACTACTTAAAACGGGAGGAATAAAAATGAAACAAAACAAGAAGAATCGAAATTGAGAATTAAGACGATTAGCAAATTTGAGCGCATTTTTTTTACTGCCAATCAATTTTATTATTATTATTATCATTATTATTATTGAATATATAGTTATTCTTCACGTTATTACGATTATTATTTATTTGTGCAAAAAAAATTGAAAAAATATGAAAGAAGTGTTAGTTTAGATTTTTTTTAAAAGTTCGCATTTAATTATTTATATTATAATTTCGTTGTTCCTTTTATTATTATTATTAATATTATTTATTTGTTTTTCATTTTTTTTAATTACTAAAGATCTGCTCTAATCACAAAATTTATATTTAAGTATATATAATTAATTAATTAAAATAAATAAAAAAAATACTATATATAAATATATATAATTTCTATGAATATATATTTATCTATTAAAAAAACAAATGACACCAAAAAGCTATTTGAAAAGCTCGCGTGTATTGCACCCGATTTTTTTCGATTGTTTTCCATTTTTTAATAAAAATTAAAATTTAAGTGTTTTTTTCAATAAATAGATGAGAGAATATCAACAACCAATTGATTTCCCTTTTTTTTTATAAATATATATTTGAGGAAAAAAAAACTATTTAGTTTTACTACTGTTTGAGTTTTTATTATTATTATTGATTATTGATTATTATTATTATTATTGATTATTATTAATGCTTAGTTAAATTATCAATATTATTGTAATTTGTTTTTTCTGTGTTTTGTTTGCTTCAAAATTTTAATCATTATTATTATTATTATTAATCATTTTTTTTAATTATTAGTACACATCTATTATTATTATTATTATTAATATATTTTGTTTGTTGTGTTTATAGTAAATTAAAATAAATAATAATTTTTTGCCAGAATTAAATAAATGCACTATATTTTATGTCAAAAAAAATTACAAGTATTCAATAAAAAAAATAGTTAATTGGCTACTGATATATGATATTACATGTACCTTATTATTATACAGTATATACTTATTAATGATGTGTGAGTAAAATTATGAAATGTTGATTTTGTTAAAAGAAAAAACGCCATAAAACAATTATTATTACAAAAAAAGTAACAAAACTATCAATTTTTATACGATATTATTATTATTATTAATTATTACGATTATTATTATTAATAATTAAGAAATATTATATTATATTGATGAAAGTGTGCTAAAAAAAGAAAATATTTCATTTTACTCTTTAAAAAATATTATTATTATCATTAGAGCTTTGAAAATCGTTATCCAATAATTAATTAAACATAATAAACGAAATTTTGTTATTTAAATTATGTGAAAAAAGTATACCAAACTGATGCAAACTGTTTTTTAAATTTTTTAAACAATTCGTAACGAATTTGTATATAACTATGAATATATGTAACGATTACTTTATTTAACAAATTATTAAGAGAAAAACCGAATTCTCAAGTAAATATTGTTAAGCATACACTACACCAACAACACATGCACAATATATATCTTATTTATATATATGGCACACAAAAAAATATATTAAAAAAATTAATTATAGAAAATTGGTTAGCAAAACATTTTTCACACTTAAATAAATTTCATTTATATCCATAATTAAGTACAAATTTTGTCCGCTTGTTCTGTAAAGGTCGACATGAGATTTTCAATATCTGTTCTCTCGACGGATTCAAATGTTGTAATTGTAATCTCTCTTCACTCGTGTGTTATTAGTGTTAATTATAGAACTCATTTTCTAAAATGATTATTATTAAATGTAAAATTTCTTAACGAGATTTTTTGCTAAAAACGAATTTTGAATTTTTATCGTAACGATTTTCAAAGCGCTAATTCTATTATAAATGGTAGCTCAATAGTTAATAAGAAAAACTTAATATTTATCATTACTACTATTATTATTATTATATCATGAGAAAAGCACAACATCGAAGTTGTCTAATATATTATATATTGCATTGTTTTTTTATAATTATTTATAGTATAAACTGTAATAATTTTTTGTAATTTTCTAAATATAATATTATTAGTAAAAATGTTTGTCTAAAAAAAACGGTTTTGCGTATTCATTTATTTATTCCACCATAACTTGGGATAATAATGGTTTAATTATAAGGTGCAATGGCCGGTAATGTATTTTTATAACATATGGATATATAAGATCTTATTCAGATCTTCAACCTATTAGTTACACAGCAGCCCACACACTATATTATAATTGCAAATTTATTTTATGCGTATTGACATTACACAGTTTTTATATTTATTATGAAAAAAAGGTGTTAAAAACAAATGGAAAAAGTTGCTGTATTCGAACACTAGTGACAAGATTTTTTACAGCCAAATTAGTGATAAATTAATGGAGCATAACAGACAATAGTGTTTACCGATTCGATGAACAACTAACTCTAAATCACTTTTTTTTATTGATACCAATAATAATTTATTCGAAACTCTAACCGAAAGCGCAGTTACTGTACTAAAAACCTTATTTTTCAAATAAATAAAATCAAATTAAAGAAAGTCCCTTAAATTGATGGCTTTGGTGTAATTCCACGTTTTCATCCGCATTTTGTTGGACACAGCGCGGTCTTGCTTACGCGACGCAATCCGTGGTCTCGTTAAGGGTCTGAATGGAAGAAACTGTGAAAGGTTTGGATACTTAGCGCGCAGGCAATCGAGCGTTAACACCGAAAGCTGTCTCCTAAAGCATTGCCTGAGCGTTGCCGGCACTATATTTCTTCTGCCGCGCGTTCGTCTCACCAAACAATTCTGAAAACTTCGGAGCGCTGTGCAGCTCACTGTGCCATTCGGTGTGCAGCCAATCATTATCTGAGTTATGGCCTGTTGTGATAACTGTCCAGTCAGAAAACAGTTAAATATGTTTGTTTTTTGCTGATTTGTCGCGCAATTGACATCTGTTATTTTGAATTATTTCAATACAAATTTAGTAATTTTTTAGTGAGAAGTTATTTTATGATTTAATAAAATTGGAATCAGAAGTTAGTATAACTTTGTAAACTTGATTCAAAATGTGCCGTTTTTAAAAAAAATGCAATTTTAATTCTAATAAATAGAATATTACCACAAAACGCGTTAAATGCCAAAATAATTTCACCGATGCCTGGCGGCACACGTCGCTGACCGCGAAGTCGTCTTCTCAGTAATCTAGCTCTGATGCAATTGCGCGAAAAAGCGAATCTCGGTGTCGCAAACACTTGCGATATATTTCTTCCGCAACCGCATCGCTGTTCTTTGGTTACTCTAAATAATGCGGCTATTAATATAATTATTATAAATTCGCTTTTCATTACACCGCAAAATGAAACAACTCAATGGGAATTATTTCAAAGCTCTTTAACTTTTGTTTTTAATCTAAACCTTGAGACTAGCATTTGTCTCTAATGTCAATAAATTAATTATATGACAAATAATTGATTGCTAAATGCTTTTATAAAATTTTACTATAATACTATAATTATTAGTTTCATTTGGATATCCTAGTAAATAAATGATTGAGCAAATATTGCGTGCCAACTCAAGAGAAAGCGCACGCGGAGTGATCTTGACCTGATCAGTGATCACACCGATGTGCAACAACAGTGCCAATTAGCCAACCAAAATTAAGGACCACAAACCAATTTTTCGATGTATAATATCTTTCACGTAAATACGGTAATAATAAATTTTTATGCTACAATTATTATGATATTATTGCTGTTTACAAGTGTTTGACCTTCATTTACCTATTATTGGCTGATAGGCATCGAAAACAATTAAATCTCGCTTATATACACTTTAATTAATTAGATTTTTATTTTATAATAAAAAAGTCAATTGCGTTAAAACGATTTAACGATGCATAAGTAAACTGAGGCTTTTGTTTTTTAAGAAAATACACAAAATTGACAATATATATAAACAGTAAATAGATATATACGTCAATATATAAATTTGAAATCAATCATACAATTTGCATGTAACTGTAAAAGTAGAAAATAAACTTATAGTTATATATCTTAAAAGATTATTAATTTAAATATCAATAGTATAATAATTTTTTTTCAGAAATAGTTTAAGCAATAATAATAATCAATAATAATATAATATAACAACAAATATATGGTGTCCAACAATATATCGTGCAAAGAATAATTATCTTCTCAAATGTAAATAAATAACGAATGGTGTGATACATATATCTATTGTGTAAATAGCGGTCAAAAATGAGAAAAAATCGTAACTTTAGATAATCGTTTTACTTTTGTGCGACAATGGGATTTGAATGAAATGTTCAACTAATGAATGGCTGTACGGGATTGTGAGGCATGGAAGGCATGGCAGGCATTGCTTGCCCCCAATTACCACTCGCCACATAATTTCTCCGCAATTTCAGCTTAACCGCGGGTCCGCTTTGACTGATGGCGTTTACAGCGTCCGCGTGAGTGAGTCCTATTGTCGAGTAGCCATTGATCTCGATTATCTCGTCACCGATGTTAAGTAATGAATAAGCGGGACCGTCGGCGGCGATACGGAGAATGAATAGCGGCATTCCATTAAACTCGGCGCCACCGCGTATTGAAAATCCAAACCCTTTTGGCCCACGAATAAGCTCAACGGTGTAACAATCAGAGGGAATTATTCTAAGATGAAGAGTTGCACCTTTAACGCAATAATTGTTACAATTAGTTCAGTTCAAATAAATTTATATAACTTAATTATATGGCATTATGAATAGTTACCGGATTCTTTGATCATATTAACAATTTCTGGATGAGTCAATGAGGTAATGTCAATACCATTGACCGCAATAATTCTATCTCTAATATGAAGTCTTTGGCAGCGATGAGCAGGACTATCCTCAATGATTCTACCAATTAAGGCACACGCGCCGCACGAAATAATTACAAAACCGAAACCTTCCGAGTCTTCGCGATAAAGCGTCACGTCGTAAGTGTCGGAATCTCTTTTGCGGCGAACAAGAATAGACACCATAGAACCAGTCTGCGACATGAGCTGTACAACTTCCTGATGACTGGCGCCCATAACGTTGCGATCATTTATCGATATTATCTCGTCTCCAGCCTTGAGAACACCGTCGCGATGCGCGACACCACCGATCACTATCGAACCTATTGCCACATTGCGACCCTCTTCCGCGCCCCCGACTATGCGAAAACCGAAACCAGACTCAGCTCTTGTAAGTGACACTCGAAAGTATTCGTAATCGTCTTCATTAGTGGCTGATATGGTCATGTCTGAATTAGCTATTGATGATTGCAATGGTGGAGTGATGTGAGGTTGCGATGATAGCGATGGAAGTAATGGCGCTGATTGAGACTATCAAGTAATTAGTAAATTAGTGACTATAACATAACATTAATTAATTATGAGTTTGTTTCAATCAATTATTACCTTAATATTGTTATGACGAGGAACAAAATTATCAGTTGCATACAAATTATTATTTGGTATATAATGAGTAGACATGTATTGATCTGCCATCCAATCGCTGTTTTGATCTCTCATTCTAAGCATCATTTCGGCGTTCGGTGTCTTGCAATTCCTGACTGGTGGCAAGTAATGATTATTATTCTCCCATGAGGCCGATTGTAAAGGAATCGGCGTTTTTGATCGAAATCTCTTTTTACGCTTAACCATTAATACAGCCGATTCATCGATCGGACACTCTTTAAGCGCTTCAACCACTTCTAAGTGAGACACGGCCGACAAATCGCGACCATTTAACGACATGAGAATATCTCCCTGTCTTAATAAACCACAGCGATCGACGTCTAAAATTTTCTTAACTTTCTGACCGGCGTGAGCGTCGCTTATAGTAAAACCAAAACCTTGGCTTCCTTTAGTCAGCGTTACTGTAATAATATCTACTTCTTCTTCGTTTAAATCCGGTGGTAATTGGTAACCGCGAGCAAATGTTAACTTAATACGATCGCCGACAGTAAACGTAGAAAAAAGTCTCGCAATGTCAGAGTGCTGAAGACCGGCCACAGAGACACCGGAAACAGAGACGAGCACATCTCCGGGCTGTATAACACCGGAAGAATACGCGGGACCTCCGGGTATAATACTTTTGACAACAACGAGTCCCTTATCGATTTCGACGAGTGTGAAACCGAAACCATTCGAACCCTTCACGAGTTCCGTTTCGTAAGGCCTCTCGTATTGCGTTCGTTTGTTAATGTGATCGATATAATAAACGCCGTAATGTGCGTCCGATATTCTTTCCCAGCCGTGTGGCAAAGATGAGGCATCGATGGCAGCAATATTTGAGCGATTTCGACGACGCTTCGCCGCTAAACTTGAGTTTGAATTATTCATTACGCTTTGATCATAATTAGGAAGCGTTGTGTTGTTAGCAATATTTGGCGATTCAGACACTGGAAGCGATGAGAGCGGCAGTGGTGTACCTGTGAATCAATCAGATATCAATATTAGTCATAAATATATATACGTAGTTATTAAAGATAACAAAATTCTAATCTAAAGATTAATAAATATAGAAATTGCTATTTCAATAAAATAAATCTAAATAAATCACTTGTGAAACTTAGTGAGTGACGCCACAAACACAACACAACACTTATACAAAAGATAGTTTAGGAAATCGATATACAATGAAGAAAAAATAAACATAAAGGCACACATTTAATGATTATAATAAATTTTCTTTTCACATATTTTTCTTGTTTTCACAAAAATAGAAATAAAATGAGCACACAATTTATTTAACTCATTTTCCCGAAAAATTGAGTGTCTGTTTCTCTCTCTCTCAGTCTCTCTCGCACACAATAACATTACAATGAATAAATTACATTAACATAGTTTTCATCTATTATACCACAACTTTAGTTTAACAAATTAATTCCTAAATATATACCCATTAGACTGGTATATACGCGTGTATGTTTCTCTCACGAGAAATTTTCCGTCGGAAATAAAAATCAAAAAAGTTTTTCAAAATAACGTCTCTCTCTCTTTCTCTCTCTTAATACACCAACAAACAAAAAAACAGTGCGTCTGCCCTTCTTTTCGTTCGAGAAATAATTATAATTTAAAACATTTCACTGTAAAAAAATTAGAATAATTCTTAATAAAAAAGACAATTTTATTAAAAATAAAATGAAAAAAACATATCAGAAAATAATTTAGATGACTGGTGGGCGAAATATATTACACACATTAGATTAGTTAATGTTCGCCCTAAAAATCCATATAACAGCGAACGCATATATATCCAGTAAAATTACATGTAAAAAACACTGTTCTGTTCTACAATTTTATTTTATTAAAAAAAGGATTGCTCTTAAGCTCTAAACTGAACATAAAAACAGATATACTGTGCACCAAACAGAACTCGATAGAGAGATTGGGTTTCTATACACAATTAATAAAACGCGCAGCAGAAAAAAATAAATAAAAATGTTATGTTGATAACGAAGTTGACGACTCAAGGATAGAAACCATAAACCTTAACTTCGATACATAACTGTTTTCACAACAGTTATAAACTTAAAATTTTATGTCTCGTTGGAGATAATCTCTCAGACACTTATTATAGACATTTGAAGGTAAGGTTTTTCTAGTGTTAATATAATGTCAGTCAAAGTTTTCAGCTTTCAGTCTAAACAAAATTTTAATAATAAACATTTGGGCGAAACATCTCATCTGTTTAGGCATTTAATTTACAGCTAATAACAACAACAACAGTCGAAAGTAATTTTTTTCTCGGGTAACATATACCGTGTTTATCGAGAACATAAGCCACCAAATGATAAATTAGCTCCAAATGTCATCGATATAATGCATACATTGTAAGTTATAATTAATTCCAGTCATGCATGAATGAGTCAAATATACTGTGCAGAGCCGTGCATAATCTTCGGGCTCTGATTTTACAGATAAGTTAAAAAGCAGAGAACATTAAAAAAATTTTAATTATCAATCTTCGCGCAGAACATTGTCAACAAATATCGAATACACTGAAAATCATATCGCGAGAGAAGAGTGAGGTCAGGCTAAAAGTTAAAAATTCATTCAACTCCTTCTGTATGAATGAATGGTTTAATGCTGTATTATTAAAGAAAAAACCTGTGATTACCGGTGGACTGAATAGTTATCAGCCCCTAATATGCCGCGCAGTGTAACAGTATTAACGCCAACAGATGTTACAAACAAGAGAGAGAGAGAGAGAGAGAGAGAGAGAGAGAGAGAGAGAGAGAGAGAGAGAGAGAGAGAGAGAGAGAGAGAATAAATCATCTTTTTATGTAATCAAGAACTAAATACTTATTTTTAACTTCTAGATATATATTATTGTGTATTTAAGTAATTTATTAGAAATTCTAAGAAAAGCATAATCCGACTTAAGTTATTATATACGAAAAACTAAATTCATAACTGGTTTATTACTATATTAATGGGTGGATAATAAAATAAGAAAAACTTATGAATAAAAAATCGCGATGAAATTAGCTTTTATGAAATTCTAATTTACGCTCAATTTATGGCTTTTTAATACTGTTTAAAACGCTTTGATTGCAGCGATTTTGCGATAAAGAATGACAGGATGTTTTGTTGGACCAAAAAATTTTAAGTCAATAAAAGCTCTCGACTTTTTTAGCGCAAAGTTAAGCGTACTCTTGTTTTAAATTATTCTTGTTTTTTTATATAATTAAATATATCATTATTTGCAAGTCAATAACAGTGTTAAGGCGTAATTGATTTAAAAGGTTATTTTTGGACCGAACAACAACAAACACCACAAAGAAAATAAATACACTGATCGATTGATAAGTTATTTTAACGCGATTTGAAAATAGCTCGAGACAACAAAAAAGAGTTACAGTTTCTTTTCAGTATTATTTGGAACACTGATACTTGCGGTGATGAATTGAAATCGATTTAAGATAATCTCATTGAGTAGTTATACTAAAGTACACGAAATTTTCGGAGAAAAAGATATTATCTTCTTTTGGTAACATTTCTATGCGCGGCTCTCTCTCTCTCTCTCTCAAATCTATACAATTTTATTTCGTTTTATATCGAAATCAAGAGAGCGAATAATTATGGGGTTTAGTGGGAGTGTGCCGCTCAATCCTAAACTTGATTTAGACTCACTATGAAGTAAACTCTATCACAGCTCAAAAAGAGATATATATATATATGATTTATATTATTCCGCTTTATTATATCGAGTCGAAGCTAATATCATTAGAAAATATATTTGTCTAGTCTAGTAAGAGAATTGGCGGCCTCTGAATAAAATTTTTAAAATGAGTATTTTTATCTTTTTTAAAAGAATTTCTTTTTTGATTGAAATCCATTTGTCAAACTAGAGGCGACGTTACAAAAAAATACTTTATGAATTTTCGAATTATATTTTATATTTTTTAATAAATCTAATGGAGATATGAAAATATTTTATTCGATAAATAAAAGAAAATATCGGATAATACTAGTATCCGAGAATTTTTTTAAAAGTTTTTATAGGATGCGTATACAACCAAAAATGCAAAATTCAATGCTCGAATTTGTTCAAAATGAGCAAAAAAATTTAATAGGGAATATTAGATTATTCTACATATCAATTTATGCAAATCTTTTAAAAAGTACACCAGAACTTCACAAAAAAAATAAAATTTTGTCGTAACATAAAATTTCGGGTTCCATGTTTGTCATAATAATCATTAATGTTGGGTTAGCATAAAAATAGGAAATATTCTAGCAATTAACTAATAGTATCTTATAATTTTTCGGTCTTATTATATAGTCTACTAGTAGATATAATTTATGATGAAAATTGATTTTATTTAGGAATTGTCAATGACTTTCTCTAAATAAAAATTCATATTTTACTTTTAAAATATAATTATTTTGAAATTAGGATCATATTTAAACAAAGTTTATGTTTAAAATTATGGTCGCGATTTCAAAAAAGTTTGGGAACCGATGAAATACTTTGCATATCACGAAACACTGGAATTAGTATTAACTTAACGTGATATTTTTAAAGCGACCATAAAAGCGTTTAAAAAAAGTGATAAAACTTGCAGAATAGAAAACAAAAATAGGTGTTACAACAACTTGCATTTAAAAATCTTTATTTGATTAAATGATGAATAATACGCGAGTAACGTATATAGATATGGCGTTAGTTTATAAGAATCAATTGAAATGTATAAAGTGATGTATAACCACTTATAAACAATTGTATGCAAATTGATGTTTGGTGACTATGATCTTTGCGCTCGAATTTAAAGCCCAAAACTCGTAGATCACTGCGCTTAAACTAAGACAGATTTACCAAACGAGCTTATATACAATGTATAGAATTAAATACAGTATATCCATTAATTTATTTATTTTCCGGATTAACTTTTATTTTAGTTACAAATTATTACAAATTATATCTAACATTTTACTGGTCTCATAACTCATATTTTCGAAATCTCATAATTCTATAAACTCATCTGATAACGGTATATCTCTGTGCCACATATGCAAAACATGGTAAAAATCAAAAGTGCGAAACTCAATTTTATATATGTATTTGTCTAATTTTTTATGAAAACTTTTAGTTTTTTACTGAGCAGTATAAAGTTTTTTATATCGAGCAACGTTTCGATTAGACACGACTAGCCATCAAAAGGCGACCTTATGCTGATTAAATCTTTAATTAACTAAATTAAATTTTTTTTAAAAGGTTGTGTTTAGTAGTTTAAAAACTTTTTAGTACAACTTTTAGTATGAGACAAAAAACTAATAAATGCTTTCAGTAGATAATTTTTATACTTTTTTAAAATTTTATAACTAATTAGTATTAACTAGAGACTGGAATTTGGGGACATTTTCTCCATTTGTCCCCATAATTGGCCTAAAATGAGAAAAAATTGTCGCTTAAATCCGGTGAGTTTTTGGCTCATCAATAATTTTGAAAAACTTTAGCAGAACACCTAAAATCTAAACATTTTCTAACTATGTTTCTAAGAGAAATACGGTATATACTTTTATATGCCCCCATTTTTGTCCCACAAAATCGAATAAAATGTGTCCCCATTGGTGTCCCCGAAAACTCAAAAATTTTATAATAAAATTAAAGATCAATGCTCACTATTTTTCGAAGCTCAAGCTTAAGGGTTGCTGAGCTTAAGATCGGTAAACTGTTGCTCAGGCTTATAGAAATTGAGCTCATTTACTTCATTATTGGTAAGACAGGTCCTTTTTGATTCAAAATTTTAGGAATTATCATAATTGTTATCGTTTATTCAAGTTTTCCATGAAAAGTTATCGTAAATACAGTACACTTACTTAAAATAGTAAATTGTATCGAATCACAAATCACATCCTAAAACATAATACACAAAAAGAGATGATGAAATAAGATTTGGGAGTGAAGTGGTGTAAAGAGAATGAATAGAAGAATGCATGAATGTATGCCAGAAATATTCAGCATAATTTTTACTCGAAAATTATTTAAAGGATTAAATATTTTTCTAGCATTTGTCACACAAGCAGCGAAATAAATGAATCATAAAAAAATACATGAGAGCATGAATCATACAAAACAAAACTCAAGTTTTTCCTAGTAATTTACAAAAATTATAAATTTATATATTCCTTGAAACTTATGAGTTTTTAATTTGGATCAGTTAGCTTTCACAAACTAAAACCATAAAAATTATTTTAATATAACCAAATAATAGATTTTTTTAAATAAAAAAAAACCAGAAAAATTAAGTACAAAAAATCATGTCTCCTAAATTCAAAAAATATTCATTTGACATTTATATTGTAAACATGAAAAAATAAAGTTCAAGTAATAACCTTTTTTCACATCTATTTATTCTTAACTGTTTTCCTTATTTTACAAAACCGTACGCATTATATTAAAGGAAAAAACTAGCTTTACTGTTGACTAACCTAACATTGATTTAGAGTAAACCGTGGGAAATGAAAATTTTTCATATAAAAATTTAAGAAACAAAAAATACCGAATCTTAAGAAAAATTTTGTTTATTTCACACTATACGGCACTCGATCATTAGATTAAACAATTTTCTAATTTATTCAAAAAAAAACCTTAGAATACAGTATGTAATAAAATAGTCAAATATTTCAGTTTTTCAACAAATAAAACGATGAAAATTCATAACTTAATGCTTCAATAAAAAAGTGTCTACAGTATTAGAAAGTTCACAAACTTAACTAAATATTTTGATTCTATATTTGTTTTTTAATTTAGAATTGTTTACACTATTAAAATCCTTTTCGTTTATAAATAGACAATATTCAAAAACAAGTGGTAACAGATTTATAAAAATAAAAAAAGCAGATTTTAAAAAGTAATAAAAACAAAAAACCTACTAAAACTGCAAGTTCAATATCTTAATTGCCGTGTTTATAATGTTAACGGTGATGTTAGCACAGAAAAGTATTTCTCGTTTATTTATATATTTCATTCATTATTATTATTATTATATATATACTGTATATATATAGATAATAGCGTTTAATGTATAGAAATTGAGCAATTTTTTCTCTGATACAGAACCGCACCCGAAATTATGTGGATGTATGTGTAAACATCGTTATACTGTACCAACAGTTGTTAACATTAGGTCTTTATCCTTTAAGTTTAATTTGACAGCGAACTCTGCATTAATGACACTTAATATCAAACTGGTATTATCAGCGAGTGTGCAGTCACTCATTAAACATTTAAATGCATTGGCAAAAAAAATTATAGCCATAAATCAATTTTGAGAATATCGTAAGAAAAGATGGGCAACAGAATTATTTTTCCCCTTTAAAGATTTTCGAGTGATGTCCCGTATTATTACCCAATTATAACCTTTAGTAGTGTTCGCGAGTAATTCTGTATATAGTAATTTACTCGATTCTGTTTTGTATCGCATCGCTATCCACACATTCACTCAAAAATACACACATACCGTACATACACACACACACACACACACACACACACACACACGCATTACTACTACTACTACGGAGTTTAGAATTTGTTGAAAGAAAATCGTTATAAGTCCATCTGTGAGTTTTCAGTGCTAAGTTAAACAGGATATAATTGAACGCGCATGACTAACATCATTGACTTTTATTTATTTGAACTAATATTAGCAAGTTTTAAATTTAGAAAATTGCTATTATCTCACAAACAAAAATTAAAAGTGTTTTCTCTCTAACGTATGTTATACTTGAAACAAATTTTTGTTTCGCTTTTAAAAACTAGATTTTCAATGCGATTAAATAATATCCACTCAAAAATAAGCATTTTTTTTGATAAAATAAATTTTTTTTTGATTTGAAAATACAAATTTTGTATTACAACTTATTATTTACTTATTCGACGACTGTTAAATGTTTGCATAAAAAGCCTACTGTGAGCGTAAATAATATAATTTGCATATTTGAATATTCAGTGCCTCAACAACAGAGGCAAACACGCATTTTAGTAGCAATTAATCTTAACGATTATAATCTAAATTAATAATTATAATAATTTGCAAATATTATTAATGTTAATTCTTTTGCTTCGCGTTTGTTTTTCGATCATAATGATTATGAATATTTATAATAACTAATTATGATAACACAAAAGTTTACGACACACACACCGCAACCAAATATGGATAAAAACTATTTCAAAAAACAATCAAACAAACAAACAAATAAAAAACTAAAATTTCAAGCATTGTTGTGCACATCAATTAAAACAATTACCATAAAAATGTCCAGAATAAACACCGGATTCGAGGAGCAGACCGGAGCGATCCATTTCGATGAACTGATCTTTGGTGACAAACTTGTAATCGACACCATCGACTTCAGTGGGTCGCGGCGGTCGTGTGGTGCACGGTATTGTCCGCATGTACACGTTATCCCTAATGGCTGCCTGCAGGTCGTGATCGATGCTTCCGCGAACGAACCGTCGCGACAGGTATTCGCGCAGTTCGATCGGCAGTCCGTAAGCGCACGACGACTGAACCGATTTGATTGAGTGCGTCGCTTTCGAGTTCACAATTTCGGTCACGTCTGCGCGCGTCAGACCCGCTACTTTGATGCCATCGATCTCTATAATAATGTCACCGGAATCGACAAAGTAAGCGAGTTGTCCGTAATCCGATCCGCCGACTATCGAGCACTCGTTTATTGCGATCGAATCGTAATGATATATCGCTTCCGACCAGTGGTGTGGGTTTAGCTGATAATTATCGGGCGAAGAGATTATTTCGTTGTTGTTATCGTTATTATTATTATTTTGGTAATATGTCGGCTGTTGTTGTTGTTGCTGCTGCTGTTGGCGGTGGTGGTCATTGTTTTGCTGGTACGACGAAGCCATCATTGGTGGCGATCACTCACTCACTCACACTCGCACTTCACTCTCGCGCACGCACTCAACAAAAAACGAAACCAAAAACCATTCAAAGAACAACAAATTGTTTATTTACATAATAATAAACTGATGTATAATTTGAAAAATAAATTCACTACTAGTAGTAGTAACAGTGTTGAGCGCACATCGCATCACATTGCGCTAACGTTAAACTATTTTTCCCGTATATTTGTATAGATAGACACACACACAGATATATATGCACTGCAATATACAGTGTATATATAAAATAAACAAAATACAGTCATCAAAGTTAGAAGTGATTGGCAAGAGATGTCGCTAACAGTTATTCACAAAATGGCGAAAACTTTATTTTGCTGTGTTGTGTTGTATGTGTACGTGTTTGTGCGTGTTTTTGTACGCCTCTAATGCATAGCATAGCGATAGTCAATACCAGTATACAATATATCTGTATTGCATTTTTTCCGTGCTTTTCATATCAATTGATGTCTCGCATTCAATCATCGATTGTTCACTATATTAGTAATCGATTGTTTTATTGTATGCCGCAATTTATTTAATTAATCACCGAATAAGTGTAACGACAATCGGTTTAGTGGCGCAAAATTAGTGAAATTGATCGAAATGATGGAAATGGCTGACGTGGAGCACGAAGTGGTCGAAGAGGAGGACACTAAAGTGGCTTTAATGACCGATAATGACGACACCGATAACGAAACCGATGCCGGTATTGATTGAATGTTTGTGTGTTGATATATCATATTGCAGTTCAATACTATCTAAATATTGTTTAATACTATTTTACTGTCATTACTGTGCGTTGATGTTCAGTCTGCGCTAAATTAATCGCTAATATCGATAATATTATTGATATTTGTTGTTATTTTGCTTAAATCTTGACAGTTTGTTGTGTTTAGAAAAATCTTTACGTGAGTTTTCTAGTTTGAAATTATTTCTTTTGAAACTTTTTTCAACCTTAATATTATTTTAAGTTCGTTTTAATGTTTTATTATTGATTCGTTGCTGCCATGATTTTTTTAAAATTAGTTAAATAGTTTATTGAATTGAAGGTAACGGATGCGAACTGGAATCGAGTCAACTGTCATCGGTTGTGCCGAACTTGATATCAGTGTCGGGTGAGTGCAGTAACAACTCGGACGACGGCAACGACACGGACAACGCTCTCATCGGTGACGAACATATCGCTCACTCGCAAAGTGTCAAAATTGTTAAAGTAATTGATTGAATCACTAAAGTTGAATTAAATATTTAAAAACTAAAGATTGGCGTTAAATTCGTGAACAGGTTGTGCCACTACCTCACGCTCGGTCCGAAGTTTGGTCGTATTTCGGTTTCATAGCCGACGACGAGGGAGAGATTCAGGACAAGAAGAAGGCTATATGCAAGATATGCGCGTCAACGCTGGCCTATTCGGGTAACACAACCAATTTGTTCACTCACCTCAAAGCTATGCATCCTGAAGCGCAGCCGCAGAAGTTAGCGCCCACTAATCGTACGCCGAGAACCGGCAAAAAGTTGGGCAAACGAAAGTCAGACGTTCTCGACTCGCCTTCGGGTCCGCTTATCGTGCGAGCGATCACTTACTCGTCGCAGAACGAGAACTATTTCGACGAAGACGTGCAAAGCAATGCTATACTGACGCCGAAATCGCCTGCAAAAGCCTCGCAAAACTCTTATAACGCGTCACTGTGTTTATCCGATTCGCAAAGTGTTGTCGCCTCCGAAGATATAACCAATTCTCTGGTTAATTGGTTAGTCAAAGATTGTCGGCCAATATGTGTCGTCGAGGGAAAAGGGTTTCAGGAACTGATTCGATTATTAGCCCCCGGATATGTTATTCCTGACTCTAGACGACTGACCGCTGCGGTCAAAAAGAAATACGACGAAGTGAGGCGTGATCTTATATTAAGAGCGATGCAAGACGAGTGATGTTTGTGTTTTCTATTTAATTTGTTGTAACTTAATGAAATGAAATGTTCATTTATGTAAATATTTATTGTAATTATTACGTTATACACAATACGAATAATGTTTTTAGACATTGTATATATACGCACGTTCACTCATTGACACACATATACACATACATCTATACTGTACCACCCATTACTGTTATTGATGTAAACTTTTTATGTTAAACATTGATGCAAAATGTTTCATAAATGTTCTTTAATCTCTAATATAAATAAATATTTTTTATAAAGTGGCAACAGTTGTTTACAGTGAATTTGGTTGTGATAAAAATATCAATGCTTTTAATCAACTAATAAATATTAGCGTTTAAGTAAACCACAATTTGCAGCCTAAATCCCTAAAACCGAACACCAATATTCAGAACTTAGGGAGTATTGAAATCTTCATGAATTACAATTTACACTATCTATAGCTAACGAGAGTATGTTTGTGGTAATAATTTTTTTTTTAAAAATTAAGCAAATGTTTGTGGTAATAAATTTTTAGAAAAAAATTAAGCAATTATTGTCACTTTCTGTTAATATTTATTATTCTATTGCGAAATAAAATTTGCATTTTAGAAGCCAATCCAAATATAAAAGCATTCACATAATTCTTACTACATTTGATTTAATAAAGAACAAAAATCTATATTTCTTTTAATGACTAGAAATTTTTTTATTCTAAATACTGTTAGTAATTTAACTGGTTATTTATTTTTAATTAAACAGCTTTTAACTACAGAGTAATTTTTTAACAACTTTTTACAATTTTTTTTCAAACTTAGTTTTAATTTGAATTGAGGTAAACAAGCAGTACTTTCGAGTAGTTATTGAAAATCATTTTTAAAAAACTATTCCTAAATTTTTTTGTAATACAAATTAATATACTATTGCAAAATTGCAATTCAACAATGATTGTAAGCAAAGTA
>JAQIVF010000311.1:0-25476 GCA_034698365.1 Steganacarus magnus
AAGCTCAAGCTCAAGCTCATCCTTTTTATTTAAGCTCAAGCTCCAAGCTTGATAGGTAGCGAGCTTAGGCTCGGCAAACTGGAGCTCAAGCTCAGCATAATCGAGCTTATTCTCATCATTAGTAATGAAACATGAAAGAGGTTATTAGATAACTAAAATCTTAAACTGATAAAAAAAATTTGACTCCAAGACAAAATAATTCTCACGTAAAAAAGATTCGTAAACCATGTGATTTAAAATGCAAAAAAGAAAACCAGTATAAATACAGAGAAAAAAGAGTTTGCTTAACATTACTTCTCTTGCTTTTAGGCGTAAGATAAACAAGAAAACTTTTTTTTAAAATGCACCGAAAGCTATATTACACTTTTGCTTTCTATTTTTTTTTCTCAACATCAAGAAGTAGTTATTGAAATGCACGCAAAGTGCATCAAAATTTCATGATAGCAAATATGGATCAACTTTAAGTGATTATTGAATAAATGAAGTAAAAAGGCATCAAAAAATTTCTGCGTCAGAAATACAGATAACGTGCGCTGCTTTTTTCATAGAGCAAAAAAAATCATCATTTCAACAAAAAAGTTTTCTCCTTTTCTCTTCTCTTTTTTGTTAAAATAAAGCTTTTCTTTATTTATATCTCTATGGTATATAAATACCATTTTACGTGTTTTTATAAAACTCAAAAAATATTTATTTTTTTTTTCTATCTCTAGTATGGTATATATTATATCATATATAAAATAAGTTTAGTATTATATAAGAAGTACAGTACAGTATATATATATATAACTTCTTTTCTTTTGGTCTTTTAACTCATACATTAATGTGATATTGATAGCAATGTAGATCTCACTCGTATTTTAAAAAATTCATATTTTATGTCTTGTCTCTCTTCAAACAAAAATGCTTCTCTTTTCTTATGGTTTTCTTTTTTTTGGGTTCGTTTTATACTTGCTTTTCTTCAATATTAGGATACTTTTAAAAATAAGTACAGTAATAACAAAAAAATATCCTAAACTTAGTTTTGAGTTCTAATTATATGCAATCGTATTATTTGCTGCTGCAGTTTGTATAAAATAACTAAATAATGACAACGCATCGAGAATATTAAATATGCTTTGCTGCGCGAAAAATACTCGCGAATAATTATTGGACCCAACATTTGTATTGTGATTTAATAGAAACTGCAGGCATGCGATGCATAATAACCTGATACAGACAAGATTTACGCAAGAAAACACAGGTTTTACCGAGAAGTAGCAGCTAAAACTTGTCATTTCATATTAACGTCCATTCGTTCTATATTATTGAGCAATTCTTCTATTCTTTCTTCTTTTTTGATTCATTTTGTTTCATTCGGTGAAATATTGTATTTTCGCGTACATGTGATACGTTTATTTGGAGTTAGTTAGAGATGAACACTTAGTCGTCACGATTCTTGATTAGAAAGAAAAACTTATTTTTGTTTTTTTGAAAAACTTTGCCATAGCATTTGTCAGATATTGTTCGATAGCACTGCAAATGTCAGTTAATTAAATGTTGTTTTAATTAAATACATTAACATAATAGTTGCAAGTATTTTTATGGCAGTAAACGTGTAAACTTTTGAAATGATTAAATTTAGGCAGAGTTTACACACTCAAAAATATGAGCGTACATGCGATGGGAGACGCAATAGTTGTTATACGCGCACAAATGATCGATGAAAAATACTAATTATAGTACGCTTTCTTTAGACTGATTCCATTGTTAGTCACTGTCTGCTGGTCATGTCCATCAAATATGTTTTTGTAATACAGTACACTAATATTTATACAATACAGCATTTAAAGAAATTGAAATTTGTTCGTTTACTGCTCGTTATTTTCGCATCAGAATCATAAAAAATCTTTAAACAAAAATTTGAGACAAAATATTTACAGCAAAACAAAAATCAATTCACTTTCACAAGTTTTCGCTTATTTGATGTAACATCGAATCTATTTGAATAGAGAGCTGCCATGCAATAAAAATCAAAAGTTAAAAGGTAAACGAGAAAAAAAACTGCAATGCAAATCCGAAACCCAATAAAATGGCAACAAAGAGAGAAAAAAACTGAACGCATCATTTGCTGCATATAACAACGCTAGTTTCGTTTTATCATTGTAACTGCAGAGCATCCTCTCGCTCACTCACTCTCTCTTTTTTTCTCATCTCTCAGACATTATTTTTGAAGGCTTTGATGAAAGAGAGTGGGTAACTCTATAGTTTACTTCTTCTTATTCTTTTTTTATAACCCCCTCTCTCTCTCTGTTATATTTTCAATAAGTTTCCTTTTTTTATTCGCACGCCTTCCAGACATTTACCAGTTATAAGTATTGTGTCAAACAATGGTACGAAACAAAGAATAAGATGAAGAAGAATAATATAGATGATACATCGGCCGTTAATATTAGCTATAAAAGCGTTACGATTGATAGATCGCCTCAAGCGGCGAACGAACTTATGAACTAGAAATTTAATAAATCTTAAAGTCAATAAAGCGTCTCTAAGGGTAATCAATATTCATAAATACGTCGCCTTTTTATTTTTCTTTAATTTTTAAGAATAAGCCGAAAAAATTGAAATATGAATCTCGAAAAATTCCGAAACGCTTATAAGAATAAAAAAAAGTTCACAGTTTATTTTGTGAGTAGTTTTTTTTTATTTTCTAGTCTGACGCCAATAACTGTTTCAAATCTTACGACTCAATTCTCACGCGATTCTGCTTATGCTGCGAAAGTGAATGTCTATTTATTACTTGGAATATACAATTTATTTGTTCGAAGAAAAACATATTTTGAAACAAATGTCTTAACGCGTGAAACTTACTTAACTTATACTTTACTGAACATATTAGGCGTGTATTTATGTTTGACGTTTATGCACTGAAAATGGGTTGAAATATTTATCAAAATAGAAACATCTCTCTTTCTTATTTTACTTTTGCTGGAAATATCTTGAAGATACAGAATTAGAGTAAGATATAAACTGAAAACATTGATTTTATAGATTTATTTAATTCGTTAATAAATATGTTAAACTTTCTGCAGTCATAATACTTAGACAAAAATCTCTTTGTGGTTAAATGAAATATTCTTTAAAAAATTGAGAAAAAAGAATTAAAAATTTCAGACGAATAGGAATACCATAGTAAACAGTAGGTTTGAATATTAAAAGGTAATACAACACAATAAACGCAACGCAAAAAAATATATGTTCTCGTAAGAATTATTTGAATTATTTATCTTGTTTTTTATAGAAGCAAATGTGGCATAAAATGCAGAATAGATTACATTAATATAAAAAACATATTATTATTAGAGCAACATTTCTAAAAGATAGCGACTCGAAGGGAAGGCATCATATATTTGTTTAGCTATTATGCGGCGCGCGTTGTGTTGTGTTGTGTTGTGTTGTCTCGCAAATTCGCTGCAAATGTGTGTTAACAGCGTTGTAGAGTAATATAGAAAACCACTGAACAGATATGAATCATTTTTTGTAGGAAATTACATTTTATTCATTGCATTATCTTTGAAAACCAGTAGAAGAGAACTCAAACGGTAGATCCGAGTCGTGTATGTGTTTTGTGTGCGCGACTGTAAATAAAATTTATTTTTCGCTTTAGCAGTTCACGAAAATTCGCCATTATTTTTTTAGGTTTGTTAGGCAACTGATGTTTTGCAAATGATATATTTTTAATATAGTGGCGAGTAATAAATTCACTGAGAAAAACACATATTACTTGCGAGAGAGAGAGAGAGAGAGAGTATCAAGAAAAATATATACGCAAATAGGAATATTTTAATGGCTTTTCAAGAATATATATACTGTATATTGTTTTAAATGTCTTTGCGAAGTGAGTAAATCGCTTTTTTGCAACTGAAAAGTAAATGTAGCAAATGTAGCATTCATAATGCGGTTATTAAAATAATAAAGTGTTTCGCTGTTTTTCTAGTGTGTCTCAAATTGTTTATGTCTGCAAAAATTGTTTTTTAAATATTTTTTGTTAGACTTAACTTTTTTCGTTAATTTAATTACAGTATTTTGATTATTAACAATTTATTGTGTTTACTTCGATAAACAAAAGAATTAATAGCGAAAATAAAATTTTACGACACGATTAAGCGTCACTGATATCGACGTAAGAAGAGTGCGGATAACACTTGAGCCAAAAAAGAGAGACTTTTGTTTTTTACCAGTGAACAGTTCGCGATGCGATGGTAATTCGCTAAAATGGATATAACAGATCACACTTACGAATAAATAACTGTATTTTATTGTATTGGAAATAACTATTACTACTGTGTAATTGACTATAGTGTGTCGCCGCGTAAAGAGAGAGAGAGAGAGAGAGAGAGAAATTCTATCTTCGGCCGTAATTTTCAGACATGAATACTTACTTAGCCATTAAGAAAATGTGTGTAATAGCGCAGTATTATACAAATAATTGATACAAATGCGATGTCATAACTATATATATATTTATTTAATAAAGAGTGCGGTGATTGATAACAGTTATTCTCCGTGAAAATGTTGATTCTGATGCGTGGTGTCATCAAATGCTAAAAGTTATCTGAATAGCAATAGACATCGCATGTTTTATGGCTGTGTCAAAAAAATCTCATTTTTGGAAAAAAAACTCACTTTTTAATAAAAGTAATTATACAGTATATTGTACAGTATTTTTTTTCTATACAGTATTCAACTATTGTTCGTTACGGTTTAACAACTAAAACGTTAAATGAATATTGTAAATTTCTTGGCAGATACTGTCGAAATATCCTGCTGTTACACAGTATTCAGCGATCTTTTTCTGATTTTAAGTGCTAAAATTTTCTTAATTGTAAAGTGGGATTAAAATTTTCACCAGTTTTGTATACATTGTTATTCTGTCAAAGTATAAAAAAGTAAATGTCAAAAGTGACTATTTTGCTGTGTCTGATAAATAAAGCGAAAGGAATTTTATTTTCACCATGAGTTTAGTAGCATAGTTACACAGGCTTGCCCAGGGTTGACCCCCCCAAGAAATTCAGGAATACTTGATCCCCCCATGAAAATTCGGGATTTTTTCAAAGCAAAAAAAAGTATGTGAAATGATTTATTTTGTTAGTTTCAATTAATATTGTTTAACTTGTAACTTTTAAATTTAAATTGACTTTAGCTTTCGTTTTTATCTGTTATTTCAATTTTGCTTGTAATTTGCTTTTGTATTTGATTTAGATTTTAATTTCACTTGTATTTCGCTTTTCCATATTATTCATTTTAATTTGTCTTTAGCTTTAACTTTTGCTTTTTAAGATTTAAACCATATTAAGGCTAAAGAAAAGTTATATTATGACTCATGACTCATTACAATACACAATAAAATATAATGAGGTACCACATTATTAATCAATTTATTTCAAATTTTAAATAAAAGCTAAAGTGAAAAGAAAAGGCAAAATAACTTGATTTTTATTTAGCTTGTATTTTACTTTCTTTTTTAAATTTATTTTAATTTAACTTGTATTTCCTTGATATTTTTTAAAATTTCGTTTGTATATCGCTTTCGTTTAAGCAAAATTGAACATACATGGAAAATAATTTCACTTTCACTTTCATTTTTAAAAATGCGACACAACTCTTGTTACAGTGTTGTTTTTTATTATTAAAATTTAATTTTGATTTTGATTTTTTTCGAACTTTGATTTTGATTACGGTAATCAAAATTAATATACATTTAAAATGAAAAATTTAAAATCAATTCAAAATTCAAACAATATGAAAAAAATATTGAAAATCAAATCAAAATACAATTAAAATTAAAATAAAATAATTTGCTAAAAAATGAATTTTGATTTTTGTGATGAAAATCAAAATCAAATTAGAAATGTATTTTGATTAATCAAATCAAAATTGAAAACATTTAAAAATCAAAATTATAATACAATAAAAATTGAAAACTTGAAAGCGACACAACAATTTCTTGATTAATAATAAAAGGTAATATGTATATAATTTATAAATAAATTTTTCACTAATTAATATTTATTTTTTGAAAAATTACTTTATAATTAAATTTTATTTATTATTTTGTTTAAATGAAAATCCTTCTAATTTTAAGTTTTTAAAAAAAATTTAAAATCATTTTTGAACTTTCTGAAAAAAATTGTCGTTAAATCCGGTGAGTTTTACCCCTCACCCCTAAAAAATCAAGAAATTCTGTTTTCGACTCCACCCTAGAGTCTCGGACTCTGTGTAACTATGGTTCAGTAGTGATGAACGCACAATACATTACCGGTATGACATAATCTCGTTAAAGTTATATTAAGCTTTGATTAAATATAAATTGTTTTACTCTATTTTACTGTACTTTTTTCATATTATTTGCGCATATTTTCTTTCTCGTATGGAGAGAGAGTTTTATCATTTTCCAAACTTTAATCCTAAGTTTTGATATAAACGACTAAACTAAAAGATCGGACGCGAAACATGACATGAGCCCAATAACTTAGATTAGAGAGCAGAGCAGAGCAGAGCGTCCACTATTAATTTATTGGCCCTAAATTCGATCAATAATACTTTTTGTGCTAATCGTGATAATGGACACATCAAACACACAAAACTGGATATAAGCTAATTTTATTGATGCTTTTGCAAGCAACGCAACGCAACACACAGAGAACAAAAACTCAATTACTTTCAAAAGAGTAAGATTAACTTTGTTTTGCCAGAGACACTCAACTGCTAATAAATCTAAAAAACGAAAAGAAGACTATTTTATTTTTTTTGTGTATGTGTGTCAGTTCATTGCAAGGTTTAGACCCCAAAAAAGCGGCAAAATATGTCAGTTATGAGTAACGTTTTTGTGTGCTCGCGAACATTAATTACAGCTACAATTAAAATGTTATGTGAATTTAAAACATTATTAAAATATGTGTGATTACAGTGACATTGCAGACACATTTAGATAACTATTTTATTAATGATGTTTTAGTTAACATTCAAAGCCATATTTTCAAACAAACAAACAAACAAACAAACCAATACTAATTAATAGATAAATTTATCAATAGTTGCTCCACTATTAAACGTTTATTTTCTCTGCTTTATAATTGTGGATTTGATTGGCTTTAATTAACTTGTTTATATAGGCGAACATTAAATTATATTTTAAACATATTTTTTTAAAATTTCTCAACAATATTAGTTAATATGTGTATGACATTTACATAAAACATTATGAATGTTTCGGCCTTGTCTTTATTAAAAGCTTCCAAATCGTAATTCACAAATAAATCCATACATTATCTTAAAGATATTTTTGCAAAAGTCTCCTACAATCTGTACAGACTTATAGACAATTCAAATTTAATAATATCTGGGTATTTTCAAAACAAGCTAAAACTCGAATTCTACAATGTGTTATTCTTGATTTTTCTCGGCAATGAGTGCACAAAAATTTAGTCAGATAGTCGTTAGTCACTTTCTATTACTCTCCTACGCGTCATTAAAACTTTGAAAAATCGTGTGCACGCATACTGAGAAGCTTTTAGTTTTCAAAAACGCAGTAACAATGCTCTGAGCAAACAATACACACCACACCAGACATGGTAACTAAAAACTCATTTAGTTAATAACATTTTGCGATTTGTTGTATTAATTTTTAAATGTACAATAATAACTTTCCCGTATAACTTATTTTAATTAACATTTGCTTTTGGGAAAAAAAACAAAGCAAAAACTGATTTACTGCTATGCAATAAAGTTTTTAGAAAACGTTTTCCATTTAAAAAAACTTCAGATTTATATACAGAATAGTTTTAAATATTAAATTCTTAGCTTTTTCTAATTATCGGTTAGAGTTTATTTTAACTTTTTTCAAAAATTAATTACTTAAACATTATAATAAATTGTTTTTAAATCACATATTTTTTTGAGGATATTTTTATCTGGTTTCGTATCCTAATTAATGGTAATTAGTGCTTCTGTACAGTAACAAAAACATGACGTGATCTATGAATATTTAGTTAGTAGCGATGTTTTAATATTTAATATTGTTTGCAATGCTCGAAAAAATAAAAATTAATAAATTCTACAAAAATTTAAAAAAGAATAGAAATTGAGAAATACTGAAGTCAAAACTTTATTTAAACCCAAAAACTAGTTTTATTGTTTTTTTTGGAACAAATACAAAAAAAACACCTTATTTCGAAAACAAATCTTTTAGACTTAGATATCAAGAAAATTTATTTAAGTTGCGTGTTGTACTGCCAGTTATCCCCAAACAAACATTTCTTCGGGGAATATTAGTTTTATTTTGAATGATTTTTCCAGAACAACTTTCTAACTGCTCTGCCAAAGCCAGCGAGTGCTCCATTGATATGCAAAACTCTTGTTTTAAAATTACTTTCTTCACTTCAAATAATAAAAAAAATAGTTTAGCGTTTGGGCGATTTCGCGATCGCATTTGAATAAAATCAAGAGTTACTGCAGACGTTGAATCTAATTGTTCATTCAGTACCATTTATATACTTCTCAGTACCGTACTCTGTATTATATATATATTAGATTTTTTTCACATCACTTCGCCATAACACTAAAAAAAATATTGCAAGTCTATTCGGAGAGAATGGAAATTTAATAAGAAAACACACTCTCGAATATAAATTTTGTTAAGCATTTGATAAATTATTTTTTATTTTACCATTAAATCGTAAAATTTATTGAGAACGCGAGTCAAGAAAGTTAAGTTTTTTCTTAGTTTAATATATTGTAAAATGCATTAAGTTTTTTGCTTGGCTAAGCTCTCTCTTTATTAAACAATTCAATAATATATATATATTTTAGAATTTAATGTTTTGAGTTAGAATTTTGTTTAGAATTAGAAAAATGCTTTTAATTTTAAATTATACGTTGTGTTGTGTTAAGAAGTTAGATTAAAACCACCGCTGGTAGACGTTTGTGTGGTGGGGGTCAACACTCGGTGTAGTAAATCGATTTTAACAATAAACCAGAATGCCTCAGCATTTGTGTTAATCCATCTCTTTAGTCATTGGTGATCATCTCCTTTTCATCATTAAATTATTAGACTTTAACGCTTGACAAGTATTTGGAGAATATGTTTTTTCTTCAATTTTTTGGAATTTATGTAGATATTCAAATTTGACAAACAGAGAGACATACAAAAAAGAATGTTTTTTCCCGAAACTCGAAAATTCTTGAGGGGTAATCCGCTGTCAAGTATTATTCTTTAGCCAGTCATAGATTAAAAACTCATATTTCACTCAAATCTCAATTCCATATGTAATTTTGTTTTTGATTAATTTGTGATTGATATTTTCAAAGAGCATAAATCATTTTTGAAAGCATAAACGAATAAACAAATGTGGTTTCGTTTAAATTTGTTATCGTAACGTAACATTAGTGAATTTTAAAAACATCAATTAGGTTTCAAACAAAAATATTATATAAAATTATGTTAAAATAAATTAAAATATTTTTTGTTTAGAGTTTAATTTCAATTAAGTTTAATCAAACCGCTAGACAAGACGGCAATGTCAAATTCAATAGCTTAAAATTTTTCAAAGTGAACTAAATTATTAAAAGTTTTTTACAGCAAATCAACTCAATGTCAAAAACAAAAAAAATTCTTTCTTCTCGGCATAAGTTTCGCGAGGAGAACCTCTTTTTATAAACATATGTCATGATTTGATTAATATCCAATTTTTATACAGAGAAAAAAGTTTGCCTTTTATCTGCTCAAGAATATCTTTAACGTAATCAAAAGAAGAATAATTTTATATGCCTTGAAATATTGGGTGTGTGTGTGAATAGATGTTTTGCGCACCAAAGTTTAATTTTTTATTCCCACTGCACTTAATCTAAATTTTATATACTTTACAATCTAGACAGTAATTATTAGCTAAAAGTTTTTTTCCCTGAGATCAATGCTAGTCTGACATTAAATAATAGCTTCGAATCACTTCTACTACTACTACTACCACCACTGCTGCTGCAGCGCTGAACAATGTCATGTAAAAAAATACCTTAAATATATGAGGCAAAAAAAAACTTTTTTTTATATTGTTTTGTTGAGTAGAAAAGATTTTTTTTTCGAACAGTGCTCTTCAGAATCACAAAGCTCTCTCTCCGTCTATACATGCCGTTTTTATTTTTTAATATGAAATTATTATAAGAAAATGCTGGAACAAAACTTAATAAGCAGTAATTTTTATTTATTTTGAGACTCGCTCTCACGAGAGATTGTTTTATTAAATTTTATAAAATGTTATTTTCGTGAAGACGGCGGATGACTCGCTGTTATTTGTAATACTACACATTACAGTGGTACGTAGAGAGCATTAAATAAGGTAAAATAACATATTGCTTACAACATAGTGCTGTCACAAAAAAAATAAAAAACAAAATCCACTGAACAGTTGACTTTCTTTTAGTGTTGTTTTTCTTCGCCGGATATACTTAACTTGTTTCTTCTTTTTATATGTTAAATAAAAATACCGAATCTTGGAGTTCGTTGTTGTTGGCCAAAGTTCGTATTATTGCTTTTGTATTGTAGATACATATACAGTATCTATCTATTCACTATAGTTTTGATTTCGACTGCATTAAAATTTCTACACATATTTCAAATTAATTCTGTCATTCTCGCCGATAAAAATGAATATATTTGAACGGAGGCTAACATTTCTACCAATAAAAAAAACGCTATAATTTAAAAAATTTTTATTCAAAAAAAATAATTTCAAAAAGCTGTTCGATATCAAAAATTGAACGCTTAACCATAATCAATAATACGTCTTTGAAAAGAATAATTACACAGCACACTCACACAGCATCAGGGCATCAAGATTTTTATACTCCGCTAATGTTATGACACACTAGAAAAATAAATAAAAAGTTTACAGACTCTCCAGACTGTGACTAATTACAGAAAAAATATATCCATAAAGAAAATTTAAACAGTAGAGACACCCTTAAGGGCTTAATATTACTATCAGTCAAGTAATGCACTTACAGTATTAAATTGCTATCGATTCTTATAGAATATTCTTATATAATAACTGTTCATTATTCTGTTTGCCTATTATTTTCATAATTTATTTAGAAATATTTAACCATTTTAATCAAATTATTGAATTGAGTTTTTGGCGAAACTCTAACTCGTTTGGTGAATTAAATAATGGTTTTAAGTGAATGCCAATATAATTAAAGTATTATTTAAAAATATTTTCAAATCCTTGAAATTTGCGTCTCACTATTTATTTTATAATTATCTCAATAGAGTCCTGTAATTTCATGGAAATTAAGAACATCAATACAGTCTATCTACTCCTGTTTGAAAATTTTTATCCCGTCTTGAAGCTATTTATTTTAATTTATTAACCAATGGTTTATATGAGTTGAAATTATAGATATTTCCATACTATATGTATATTTTCAGTATTCACCTGAGAGAAAGTATAGACCTCTCCTGATAAATCACGTAAAATTTTCGTTAATCCCGAAATTTTTCACCTCTCTATTTCACAAGAATAAAAATATTATAAGACAAAGCAAACAGAATCAGATAATGTGTTTCGACTACAAGATAAGAATAAATAAGTTGGTATTCAGTTGATGAATGAAATAAAATAAACACATTTTAATCTATTTCTTATTAGAAAATTAGCCAAAAATGATAATATTTTACTGCAGAGGTTTTCAAACTATGGGTCGCGACCCAAAACAGGGCCGTAATATAAAATTTTTGGGTCACATTTATTGAGAGAATTAACGTTAATGTTGGGTCGCCATACAAATTAGGAAATTTTATATTTATTACTATCTATTGGAATAGCTTTTAACTACCTTAAGTCAAATAATCCATATCAATTATTTTATTCCTTTCACTACTTTTATTTTAAAATAAAAATACTACTCAATATTTCATACTAAAATAAGGTTTTTATTTAATAATTACCACTGTAACAGTAACTTATATTATCCCTAAAACTTAGAAGCTGTATGATTTTTAAAAATAGGGTCGCGAACAAATTATTTGTTAAAAAAGTGGTCGCGAACCAAAAAAGTTTGAAAACCACTGTTTTACTGTATATAAATACTGTATATTTTACTAATAAAGAAACATATCAATGGTTTCTAAACAATTACACGAATTTTTTTGCACACTATGTTTTACGTTTTGTGTATTTTTAATATACTTTAAACCAAAGCCTAATTTAAAATTGATTTTCTTTTTATTGTTTTTATGCAAATTTCTCTTTTATTTTCGTGTGAATAAATAAAAAAAAATATTTGCGCCTTAAAATCTCTTGATTTTTCATAGAAAAATTTACATTTTCATATTTATCTTTTGGTAATTATATTTGCATTATGTGTAAGACTATATTTATTAAATTATGGATTTTTTGTTTTTTTTCTTCTCTTCTCTTCTCCTCCTTTGATTTATTATATCAGAAATATTTTGCATAATACGTGTTTGAGAAAAATGAAATGAAAAAAAAATCTAAATAAAATAACTGAAAAAAATTTTTAGCGCATTTTATGCATTAACTCATCACACAATTACGTTCTCATAACTTAAGACTATAAAGAGACTGCGAAAAAATTCGACTTTAATACTAAACAATAAAAATGAGCGGAGCTTTATATATTTTTATGATTAATTCTCTTATTTTACTTTCCACTGTAATTTAAGTTTTCTTCTATCGTTGACTTATAAATGCTTTAAAAAGAGAGAAATTTTCATATACTGTAAATCTCTTCTGATAAAATTACGGCTTTTAGGCGCACAAATAATTTTATTTGGAAGTAGTCTTTAAGTGTCGTATTTCATTAATTATACATATCATTCTATGCCTTTAATTGAAAGCATTTCTTGATAAAAAGAAAGAGTACTTTTCGTAACTCTCGGCAGAATTGAGAAAAATTTTATTTTAATATCAAAGTAATATTCGCGACACATATAATACAAAATAATAATAATAATAATAATAATAATAATAATAATAATAATAATAATAATAATAATAATAATAATAATAAAGAAGAACCAAAAAAAAAAAAAACAAAAAAGTTTGCACCAGTTTTGCGCATCAGTTTTATTAATAGATATAATATTCAATTCCAACATTACATTAAATGAGAATAAATTTCCAGCCAAAAAGAAAAGTCTTCGGCATTATTTCTTTTACAGTATTATTATTATTATATATAACGTGTAATATAAGTTATTTATAATCTCTTCTATTGCTGATCACACTCTCGAAACGGTATAACAAACAGTTGTACGCAATTCGTGTGGTGTGCGCGAGAGAGTTCTTTCTCTCTCTCTCTCTCTCTCGCTTTAATCACTGAATTGTACGGCAGTACTGGCACACCAGCCTATCTCTTAAGTTAGCTAAGACTAGTGTGCATTAGCGCACAAATGACAGTGTCTCTGTTTGAAGTCCGGCACATCTCTCCAGAGAGATAGAAGAACTCTCTTAAAACAACAAAAAAACTTTATCACATCAGATACGATCACACGATTGACAGTATTTAGTGTATGTGTGTGTGTATATATATATATAGCATATAATATAAGGCCTTGTCTTTTTTTGTGGAAATTGCAAACTCTATTAACGACTGGTGTGTGGCATCGTATTCTGCATTAATATTTTATTAAGATATAACATTCATTCATTTTCTTTCTCTCAGGCGAAAAAAACACAGTTTGCATTAGTAGTTGTACTATTGTGTTGCTCTGCAGCAGTTTTCTGTTGTTTTTTGCTGTGCGCACCAATTTTTAGCAGATTAGTTTCTATGTCTCACATTTTCATTTCTCTTAACTGTTAGTGGCCCGCAATAAAACGTTTGCTAACTTGTATAAACTGCTTTATTTTCTTGTTTTTTTGTTGTTTGTCACTGTGCTGTGTTTATTTATTTCTTTTGTCTCAATCTCGCACTTCTTTTGCTCTCGCCTTGAAAATATACTTTTTTCCAATTTATTTGCGAGAATTTTTTTCCTTTTTTGTTTTTTTGTTGTTGCTTTTTTTGTTTATTTCTCTGCAGTAGTTTGGAAGCCAATAGATTAGATATTTAATTTAGTTTTAAAAATTTTCTTTCTAACCAGTAGTAGTAGCGGTAGTAGTAATAGTAGTAGTAGTGCACCATTTAGATTCCTTACACCGTTTCGCGGCGTTTAATAGTCTTAAACGTTTCAGGTTTTTATGAGTTGACAGTAAAACAAATGAATGAAACTCTAACTCGAAGAAACTCGCGAATGGTTTTTCTTGTTTTTATTTTTATTTTCTCAGTATATGCGAGTATTTTCTCAGCGCAAGAATAATCGAGTTTTAAAAAAACGGAGAGCCAAAAAAAATATATTTTCCAAATCAGTACTATATATACACACACAAACGGATACAAACACACTTCACAGTATGATTTATATCACTTTTCTGCAGCAAATTATTTTTTGAAACGCTTTCCTAAAGTCACGATTAAATCCACAGTATATTAATGGATTGAGAGCCGAATTTATGTACCTATTGTCGTGTAGAGAGAAGAGTGTTTGAGGGGGAGAGAGAGAGAGAGAAAGAGAGAGAGAAAATGTTTTGAAAAATTGAAATGCTTTTTGTTAATAAATATTTTATATAAATGATTAAATACTAAATAAAATATTATAACATAATATATATAAATAACTGGCGTGCAAAAAGAAAAGTGATTGATAACGGATTTTCTTTATATGATAATAAGCAGCAAACAAAACACACACACACAGAAAAAAGAGATAATAAAACTATTAAACGATTGCATAAACAATACTCACCCCAACCAAGTAATAAAATTTTCGATCTCTTTTGGCAAATAACACTTCTCGCAAAAAGGCATAATGACATACATCAAAAAGAATGGCAGCCTAAACAGAAAAAACACAAATTGAGAGATTTTTAGTATCAGTCAAACCAGTCTCAGCATTAAATGGCTTTTTGTTGGCCAAATCACTGCTGAATCAAATATCTATTAAGGAATGTGTGAGAGTTGTAACGTATCTGTATATAAGTGTGTATGAGTTGTGTGTGAGTGTAAGTGTATGTGTGTTAAGTGAACGAAAAAAAACTAACATCAAAACTTTTTTCATTATTAATATTTTTTTCGTTTGATGGAATTTTTTCGCCTACATTTTTTATATACTCTTTGGAAAAAAATCTATTTCCGAAACAACAAGTTTTAATGCTTTTTTCATTCGCGTTCACAACTATTCCTGTCACTTGTATTTCAAAAAAGAATGCGAGCGAATATAATAATTATATCATTGAAATAACTATAGTATTTGGTACTACTGTAGTATTTGGCTCAACTCAAGCAACATTTTTTCAATATATGGTATATGTAAGCCATACTGAAATTTGAGATATAAAAATGATTTTGATTTGTTACTGACCAACAGGCGACAAACACTCCCATCACAATGCCTAATATCCGTGTGGCCCTTCGCTCTCTTGACAGCGAAATCTTCTGCTTTTCCTCCCAGAAACGCTTCACCGATGATATGTTCGTCTCTTCAATGCATTTGATTTTCGTTACCCTATTGTCGCGATGGTCGTCGTGCTCGTCGTCGCAGAGCGCGCTATCCTTTCGCTGTGACTGCTGGTGATGATGCAAAAGCTGCTGACTCTGGTCGGCAATCTCTGAGTGCTGAATAACAAGCGATATATGATCATTGTTTGGTTGAGATGATGTATTAAGTTGCGATATAGATTCCAATTCACTTACATTCTGCTCTTGCTTTTGCTGTTGATTCGCGTTCTTCTGCTCCTTACTCTTAATTGAACTATTTTTCTCCTCAACCTTTTGATGTTTGCTTTTATCATGAGTTTTATCGTGAGTTTTATCATGAGTTTTCTCGTCGCTGGCGGATTCGATTTCAATTTTAGTGGTATTATTTTTGGCATTATTCGTCACTAAGTTGGACATCGCCGACGCTTTCGCTCGCGCTCTCAGCCGTTTACTGGTGGCTTTGAATATCTTGAAGTACACGACAGTCATTATAATTAATGGTATAAAAAAGGAACCGCTCGAGGAGTAGATGAGATAGAGCTTCTCTTCGGAAAGCTTGCACGGAGTGTTCTCGTCGAACTCTGCGGGCCAGTCGTTCCACCCGATGAGCGGCGGTATCGAAATGAGTGCGCTAATTGCCCAAACAAGCGCTATCGTCGTCAGCACTCGCTTCATTGTACGCTTGTGGGCATAATTTATTGGATCGTGTATTGCCCAGTATCGATCCTAATTAGTGCGACAAAAACAAATTAAATAAGCATTGCAGGGATAATTGCGAGTGCATTCTCTCCTAAATTATATATATAGATAGACAGTACATATATAGATTTTCAGTCTTTCAAACAAACAAACAAAATTTTTCGTTTTCGCTTAGCGTTTGGTTTTTTCGTTTTTTGAATTAATTAGCTGCTAAATTAATCCGTATTTTATTTATTATCTCTCGATTTACAAAAGTTTTGAAATAATTTGCGCTCAATCTAATCGCGTGTGTATTTTTAACACTCGGGTTAGGAAATTGTTGTTCACTGTTTTTGAAATTAAATTTGTGAAATCAAATATATTTTGATTCGTATCCAAGTCTAAAAGTACTGATTGCTTAGATTTTTTTTATTGAGAAACTATTTGTAAACATCGTAATAATATTATGACAAATTTCTATATTTGTATTGCCTGTCATCGCACATCTGTTTTATCAATTCTAATTTTAAAGCTTTAAGCTCACTTCACTTTTGTCGATTTATTAAATTAGAGTTGTAACTATGGTAGACCTTATTTTTTTCGAAAATCTCATTTTTATGTAAAATAATTAGTGCTTTATTTGACTTAAATAATTCCTAAATTGACTCCTATCTGATTTTTCTTTTGAGATCACTGCTATTGTGATAATACGAGTGGTACTCGGCTTTTTATATAAAGTTTCGGTACTTTGTTTGTCTGGATGTTCCACAGCTTAACCAAAACTGATTATAAATTTTAAAAATATTAAGTTCAATACTTAGAAGAATGTTTGTTTATGACAAAAAATATGAAGAATTAACATGAAAAATTATTATACGATAAAATCGAACAATGCTATCAATAGAATAAGTTTACGCTTGAATTTTTTAACTTATTACTGGAACAAAAGTGAGCTTATTATGACTGTTCGTTTCAAATATAAATTTACTTTTGCTCTATTAGTACCCAAATTGGTTATTTAAAATAACATATTGTTTAACAATCTATATTAATATCTTATTCACTTTATGTTTACAAATTTTAAAACACTGACAACACGTAAATCATATATTGATGAATCTAGAGATAAAAGTGAGATACAAAAACGACAAATTCATTACCGGTGTATAAATTTTTTGCTATCGATTGCATGCAACGCTTGTATAACGCGCATAACTATCGTATTGGGAAAAATTTCTACTCTTACGCTAAGTTTGACAGCTATTCTTTCTAAATACTATACGGTGATTGTTGTTTGATTTAAATGTACTGGAAATAGTGACTTATAACGCAACACACCGAATAAAATCCTAAATATGAAATATAAAACTAAGCTCTAGAATGAAAATTCATATGCAGCCAAAACAGTTTCGTGTGTGTGTGTGTGTGAAGGGTAATCTAGAAATAGCAGAAATAATTATTTTAGTTTTGACACAAAACACATATAACTTTATTGCTTCGTCGAAATCAGCACTCGATGATGTGATGCATTCTCATTATAAATTTGATTTAATAAATTAATTTACAAATTTGAAAATGTTCTTTTCATATTTTTTTAAGAGTACTGTATATACTGTACAGATATATATATATACGCGAAAACTACAACTTTGATTATTACGCTTGAAAAAAATTGTACTCATGTTTGTTAAGATTTATGTCAGTCACACTGCGTTTGAGTGTGAGCTTATTTTCTAGGAATTTAATAGAAAATTCTTGCGAATGCGGACAGTTGTGCGCTGAATAATGAGTCATTTATGATGAGTTAGCGTTTATTAATGGGTTATAAATATCTTTATGTCCAATTTTATGTCCTGGTTTTTGTCAAGAGTTTGCTTTTTTTGATAAACTTTTTTCTCACATTTACGTGTCAATTGATGGTGAATGAGTAACAAGATTTGTGATAGAAAATGATTTGTTTTTTAATACTGTACACCGAATAAAATTAGACTATAATATGTCCATAATATATAATTAGATTTTATTTAAAATAATTTAAATGAGTACAAATTTAGTCTCAAATAATAGAGGATTAAGTAAACAGATTTGAAAAATTTTTTAAGAATCGAACCGAACCGTAATCGACAACATATTTCAAACTTAAATCGAAATCGCATTAAACGATTATATTATGATTCAAAGTTTGACAGTCTTTATAAAATTCTTCAGATGAAAACTTCTTCAACATTAGGAATATTAAGAATATCAGGAATTTATTAATTTTTTTGCATAAATATTTCAGAATAAGATAGAATTCACTCTTTAATTATTAAATTTTTTATTTATAGTAAACTCAATCGTGAGTTAAGAAAGTTATTTAGGGTTAAAATAAACATTGAGATTAATTTTCTTTAAAATTAATGTTTACTCTGTTTGACGAGAATAAAATTATAACAATGAGGGAACTTTCGAAATAATTTCTTTAAATCGAAAACTAACAAAAAGATGTTTATCTTTTCTTTAAAAAAAAGACAAAATGCAAGAGTAGTCGATTTCATGTCAGAATTATTTTCCGAGCGAGCTTTTCTTATAAATATTGATTTGGGAATATAAATAATTAATGATGTTTCATGGTTTGGGTAAACCATGCATTAAACCACTGATTTTTAATAATGTATTGGTTTGATTTAAGTTTTTAATATTATTAATGTTTCCAATGGTTTGTGTTTTTATTCAAAATCAATGGATAAATCCAAAAAATAAAGAATAAATTAATGACCAATATTAAGAAAAAGCGTCATATCAATCGGTATTGCACTTTTTAATTTTATGAAACCCCAAATATTATTCAACGAGCATTCATAAAATCTGGCGAGCAATTCTATGGACACACGCAAAATTTATGATTAGGTTTGGTTCCTAAAAAGTTTCAAACAACGAACATCTTAACATCTTTATTGATAACTATCATAAATATTTTAATAACAAAGAATATATTTTATCTAAAATGGAAAAAAATTAGTATTTTACTCTTTGCCTGGAATTGTGCGTTGACACACCTTTGTGTATAGAATATATTGCGCAGTGAATTTTATATTCTATAACTAAATTTATTGCTAAACTTTTTTTCTGTTAAACATATACTTATTTAAATTTTAGGCCCAAAAACAAACAGAAAAAAATATAATATACTCTCTGGGTTTAGTGAACACTGGTCTAGTAAACTGCTAACGCTATTTATTCTAACAATACTGAAATAAATCAACGCATTTGGGTGTTTGGCGTACAGACACAAATTAAGTGAAGTCATGCACGAATCAATTTCCAAACGTAACTAACTATCAAAATGTAAAACTAGAGCGCAAGAGTGAGTTATTTCCTGACGCTTGCCGAAGCAATAAATAATTATTAACACCAGAAATACAATGAATGGATAAAAATGTGAGTGTGTTCGCAACAAGTCTGACGACTACATTCATTTTCGCTGACAAATACGAGTTGCAACAAAAGAATAGTTGGAAAATTTTTAAAAAATAATTATTTTAATTACATAAATATAGGTTCTGATTTAAATTCCGTATATTCATAACGAATAGTCTGTGGGGTATTATTAGTTTTCCTAATTAGTTATAATGTAGTGTTTTTAAAATAATTAATACTCACTAGAACTTATAAAACGTGACATTTAATTAAAATTAATACCTTTCGCATATTTTTCTCAAAAATAATTCTAAATAGAGATCACACACAAAATATTAACCGCGCACACAAACAACTAACACGAAGAAGAAGATTTTAGCGTTTAATTACATTTTATAAAACTGCGTTCATTAATGCGTGAGAAAATGCCTTAACATAGAGGGAAAATATTTTTATAATTAAATTTAACGTAACGGTAGCGGTCTTGAAGATAGGAGAGTGTATCAAGATTTTCAAGAATGTATGGCAATGGTATGCGTGAGTTGATAGAGCAGTTTATTTAAAGATACTCGCGAATTCAAATTTAAATTATACATGTATGAGTGTAGCATTTTTTTTCTTTCGCTTCAATTCTTGTGATTATTTGTTGGTTTTTTATAGTTTTGTTTAGTTTGTGCTACGAAAACATTGCTCAAAACACTGCTCATAATCTGCAACGTGAGATTGTTCTTATTGCCGTTCTAATGGTTTCTTAGTGTACTGTGTATATATGTGTACAGTACAATACAAAAAAAAATATATAATGATATCAATTTATTTCTAACATAAATACTAGACTTTCTCATAAAAAATTTTTTATGTTTTAAATGACTATAGTTTTTGTTGCTGTTTTGGATCAGCTACTAAAGGAAACAAAATAATTTTTTTTCATTAAAGTTGCGTACAGAGGAGAGCTTCTAAAGAGATAGCGTTATACAACAATACATATCAGTTTGTGCGGTTGTGTTGTTAGAGGCATCATCACTACAATAATCCTTTTTGAACGCTGCCATAATACTGAACTTGTTTCAAATTTAATACCAGCACATATTATGGTTAGAATAATATTTACAATTATGTTTTACGGTTAAAAAATAATGATTAGAGAGAGAGAGAGAGAGAGAGAGATGAGATTACGCGTCCATAAGTTTAAGCTGCGTCGCAGCGAATTATGTTCGCCTAAAGAGTAGCTTTTAATTTTTTAAAAACAACGTAATTAGTTTTATGCGGTGTCACAAAATGACATTTAATTTTTATTTTTTGGTCAAAATTTATTATTAATTCATTTTGCTTGAAAGTAATATGAAGTACAATTGAATTTATTTTTTAATGCAACCCGAAATGACTTAACTCTTCAGAGCCTTACTTATAAAGTGCGGTAAATACTGTGTGTGCCTTACAGTTTGATTAAACAACTCAGTTATTTAATGTTCCCATTTAGTATTTATTGTATTTCTAATACATTAATTAAGTTAGAATTTTCGCAGAAAACCAATGCCTTTACTGAAGTTTAAAGTCAACATAATAATTAATGTTTTAATAATTAAAATCAGGCTAAAAAATTCAGCATTTTATATACAGCTGACTTTTTAAAAAATATTTTGCAGGTATTTAAACTTCGAAGTGTTAAGTACTTAATTCATTAAAGATCGAAACAATTTTAGCCTAGAAATGGACGGAAGGTTTGGTCAAATCCATAAGCCTTCATACTTGAGCTAAAAAAGAGTTAATTTTTAATTACACCTTTAACTATACAATGAATATAATGTGGAGCTCTATCACATTAGACAATATGATATATATTATATAAGTTGCACTCAACGTCTCACGGCTCCCATACCCCAGACGGAGTCTTCCTTTTATATATTATACCCTTTGTATCTCATTATCATTAGGTGTTTAATCATAAGCCTACAAGTTATGTTTTTGTCTAATGTCTAGCCATTATCATCACAATAATATTAGTTTCGGTTTCCGCGTTTCATCTGTATTGTCACTTAAAGATAAATAGCTAGAGATTACAGCTTGTAATTTGCAAAAAAGAGAGAATCCGCTATTGTTCACTGTTAATCAATGTTCACTTGTTTTTTTATCTAACAAAAAAACTAAATTTTCGTCTTTTTTTGCATAAAACTGTAGCAACAAAATTTTAACTCTTTTAGTTTTCCAAAGAAAAAAATTATAAATAATAGATTATTTAAACCCAGACACGAAAACAAGAAAACATCTTAAGTATATTTATCTTTTGTATAAATATTTAAATACATATCAGTTATTCTTTAAATATTCATAAGACCGGTATTTCGATAATGCCATCGATGTAAGTGTAATGAGGTCTCGAAAATTTATTCTTTGCGAGCGGCAAAAGATTAAAAATTATATAAGTAAATACTTTTAATCAAAGAAAAGAAAATAATTAGGATCACAATAATCTTATAAAGTTACTAAAGAATTTTATTGTAAAATTTATATCACACGAATGTAATTTTGGTGTTGCCAGTGGCAAAAGTGGGATGAATTTTTTAAAAATAAAACTTTTAATGTTTCAAATGAAACTTTTTTAAATCGTTATCGAAAATCAATAAACAAAATTTTAAATTAAAAAAAACCTAAAGATTAAGCTAAAAATAACAGAAAATATATAGCATGTAAATATATATGTCAGTATAACTTATTAACAAACAATAGAATTTTACAAAATTTTCATTTGATTTTAAAATAAATTTAAGCCATAGTTTGATTAACCATACGTTCAGTTTTCAAGTAAAGATGCCACGAGTCCATAAAGAATAGTCTCAAAAGTATACTTAAATCAGATCGAGAAAATCGAAATAAGAAAAACAATATTTAATTCAGTTTTTCAGCAATTTTTGCGCATAAATGTCAAACAACGCTATCGTGCAGTAAATATCGTTCTCTCAGTAACGTATAAGTGAGTCGCACTCCAGAGTCAAGACGTTTGTTTCAAATGTTTCTCAAACAAATATTATATTCAATAATAAAAAGACACCACTTTCGCAGCATAAGCAGAATCGCGTGAATTGAGTCGTTAGAACGAAACAGTTATTGGCGTCAGACGTTAAAATAAAAACAAGAGTGTGCGACATTCATAATAGTGCTCACTATCTTAGTTGACTTAAATTGTTATTATTGTTTGGATAATATATAAAAAGGGTTTTAATCATTGTTACTTTAGCGCATTGTTACTAACGTGACGACTATTATTAAGTGGAAGACTTCTCGGACTTAAGAGGACTGTGTACATGCGGACAGTAAGACGGACGGATATTGTCAAATCCATGAGCTCGCGCACTCTATATAGATAGTGAGCTCAAAAAAAACTAACTTAAAAAATAAAAACAACTGAACGCATTATCGCCACTCTTTACAAATTTTTCTCTATTAATACTTTAAATTCTACGCATTAAGCTTAGTCTACAAAAAAAACAAACATTTCTTTGATAAATTTTATTAATCCGCTACTAAGCTATAACTAAGTTTATAGTTATTATTGAATTCGTCTGCCTTTCATAAGTTCATTTGCCGCTGGAGGCGATCTCTCATTCGTAACGGCTTTTATTATTAACATTCGTTTCGTTCATCAATGTATCATCATATCGTCATCGCTCTACTTTTTTTGTTATGTTTTCTGCTATTATTTTTTTGGGGCGCAATCCTTGTATAACTTCAAATGTCTGGAAGGCGTGCGAATAAAAGAAACATATTAAACATATATATAAAAGAGGGGTAAGAAAGCAAATCATAATTCGACCCACTCTTTACATCTTTCTCTCTCTCCCTCTCTCTCTCACTCGAGTTGTCATTTTATTGCGTTTGGTATTCAGAATTGCTGACAATTTTTGTTTACTCTCTATTTTGATTTTTACTTGAATTTTATTTTATTCTCTTCTTTTTTTGTTGCAATAAATCATTTTTATTCGTTGAAACTATGTTTATTGTACTAACAATAGAATTTAGAGTCTGGCTTATTAAAAATACAATTAAAATCTTATCAAAACTTAATTAAGAATTATTGTTTTACATTTGTTGTAAAATTACAAGAAAACGATACAACAATACTGTTCTTTAGTTTTCTTTGTTATTAACAAAATTTTATATACTGTTGTTATAATCATTTATCTTAAGTGTTTGATGGCTGACACAAATTTTCCGACACTGGGAAACAATATACCACCGAAAACAAAATGAAATAAAGAGGAATGTTCAATATATAACCAGCAAACGAAACACTGGACTCTAATATGAAATGACAGGCTTTACGATGCGTTTCTGCTCTTCACTGATCTAATAGTTTATGGCCGATAGTTCTCATAAGCGTATGCATCGCACGCTTCTCTTTTATATTAAATCACACGACAATACGATGTGTGTCCAAATTCTTAATTTTCACAAGTGTTTACGCGCTCAACATATTTACAGGCAAATATGTTCGCCAGCGCCTGTACTATCAGGCAAATATCTCGAAGCAGACGCCTATATTTTTTTTGCGGCACACATTTATTGCATGTAAATGTAATCAATTGTCGACTTCCAATATACGGTCATTGTTGTGTATTCAAAATAAAATATGTTTGATTTAATAAACAGAAAAAAAGATTTTGAGAAACTTGAAAATTGTATAAAGACTACTCTAAAACTGGGATCAAGACTTTTAAGAAAGATATATGAGTGATAAAAAAAATAAAATAAAAGATGAATTTAAAATTACGGGCAAAATAAATATCAATATCGCTCACAAAGAAGTGTGTTAAAAGTCCATAAAAAAGTTTAAATTTTGCACTCGGCTTCAAGAGAACCATTGATTTTTTAGATTTGAACGCAAATGTCTGCACAAACAAATACTAATTTTACAACAGTACTGTATATAAAGCAACAATGAATACGAGCGTTTCGTTACGTTTTTACTTGGGTTTGGAATTTTTTCTCACATAAAAAAACTTTTTATTCTATTACAACATAAAAATGTATTATAAATGCGAAAAGATTGTTAATAATATGAAGAAATAGCTCTTGAATAGTACTCTCGTTGTATATTTTTTTTTCCAGTAGAAAACAATTTTTTGATATGTTTTACCTCATTTATTCAATAATCACTTAAAGTTTCATCCATATTTACTATCATAAAAAAACTTTTGATGCACTTTGCGTGCATTTCAATAACTGCTTAGTGTGCTATCAAAAAGGAATATCAAATAAACACAGCATCGCAAAATTTTATTGTTTCTCTAACACCCGAGAGCAAGAAAAATAATATTCAATAAACCTTTTTTTTCTATTTCTATTTTAAATCATAACTTAAAATGAATAAAATTTCAATGTTGGAATCCAAAAGAAAATTAAATTTTGCATTAAAATAGGTCTTATCTAATTTAAAAAATTTAAATATGGTTAGGATTTGATTAAATAAAATAAATTTCTAGTATTTAAAAAAATAGTATTTGATTTGATTGTTTTTTTAATCTTCAATGAATGAATTAGAAGCAATGCAAAATAATTAATAATTTATAAAATAAAAAGATTATCAAAATAATGTTTAATAGATAATACTTTTTAGCTTCTCTTATTCTAAACAATGAGTGTTTAGCTTGCATTGTTTCACAAATTACGTAGTAATACCGAGTGATATAACAAAATAAACACTGATATGATCTAATTGTGAAAATAACTTTGATGTGATTCATTATTTATAATATAATATTAAAGGTGTTCATGGTTTGGTTTGTAATGGTTAAACCATGGTTTTAACCATTGGTTTGTGGTTTGGTTCGGATT
>JAQIVF010000312.1:0-25462 GCA_034698365.1 Steganacarus magnus
TTTCTTTTTGATTTGATTTTGATTTTGATTAATCAAAATCAAAATTCAAAATAATATCAAAATCAAAATTAAATTACCAAAATTAAAAACAACACTACATTTTACCCAAATTATAGATATATTGCTGATATACTTACTCTAGAATTACGCAAATCGTAGTGCAATTTTATAATCTCTCTCTCCTCTCTCCTCTCTCCTCTCTCCTCTCTCTCTCTCTCTCTCTCTCTCCCTCTCTCTTAGTGTTTCATTAGGGTAGCTTCAAATTATAACTTTTTTAATTAATATAATGGTTAGAAAAAAGTTGCATATTTAGATTATAAATTAAGATTGATAGCGGAATTTTGCGTTAGTCTTATGCGTCACCACAATAATATAATTTGTTTTACCACACTTGACATTTTATTATTATAAAATTAATTAAATTTTATTTTTTTTTATCATACATAAGTCATCCATAATATGTACTGGGAAAGCAACTTGAAACTAATAAATTAGAGAAGAAGAAATTTATTTTTCCGACAAAAAAAAATTTAATTTATGTTCTGAATTTTAATTTTAAAAAGCTATTATTAATTTGAATAGATTTCTGGAATTTTTTTTTGCATAAAAATAATATCAGAATATATGCTTTAAAAAAAAGTCATAGGAAAAACATTCTGTTCTTAGTTGCGAATTTAAAGAAATACAGATTTAATACGAATCCACGATTGACAGTCCACGAAAAATATTTAATTAAAATGTTTTTTACTTACTGGATGATGGACAGTGTAAACTGTATTTTCAACTTTACAGTGAAGAGATTTTCAAAAAGTGTTCACACTAACACTTTTCAACTTCAGTTTAAATGTAAACAACTGTTCTGCTTCTTTAAAATTATGTAAATTACAAGTTGTTGGAAAAGTTATGTTTATTTATTTAAAGTTGTTTCGGTCACTTCTTCTTCTTCTTCTGTTAGTGAAACGCAGTGAGGATTACGTTCAGCGTCAGTTCTCGAAAACCTCGCCCAAAACACGTTGTTGTAGCATAAAACTTTCTCGTTCGCTGCTAATCCTTACTGCGTTTCATTGGAAGCGTGACCGAAATTTTAAAATAAATAAACATAACTTTGAAAATACGTTGACCACTGTCCATCACAGTAAGCAAAAACATTCAATTTCATTCAATTATGTTATATAAATGTCAAAGTTAAATATGGGGTTGAGATAAGCAATACTGAATTGCGCGCCGCTAATAACACTTTTTCGTAAGCATCGAAGCACTTATGCCCTAATTATTATTGTTAAATAGTTATTTGATTGACTTCACACTCACTACTCTCTCTTTTTCAAAACCCACCACTTTTTTTTGAAAGATTAACCTATATTTAAATAAGAGTGAGCGTGCATTAGAGTAATTATTTTACTGCATTGGATAAAGTTCACAGTTTTTTTCTATAATCAAAAAACTTTTGATAATTAATTTTTACGCAAAAAAATCGGAAAAAAAGATTGACAGAATTTCGCTAATTTTATTCTTAACTATTAACACAATAGTACTTAACTCATCAGCTATATGTATGCTAATTTAAAGTGTTTGTGAATATTTTTGCGTTATCTCTAATTTCAGAATAAGCTGAATTTTGCGGGATATATTTTTGATTAATTTTATTTTTGGAGAATTTGCGAACACTAACTATATTGAATAAATTTGCGCTTATCTTTAATTTATCTCAATGTGTGTGTTTGTGTGTGTGTGTGTGTGTGTGTGTGTTTTGGTGGATATTTTCTATATGGAAAGATTTTTTATTTTTATTTGACTTTATTATTATATTTTGTTGACTCTAATGTTGCGATTTTTACTGATGCTATTATAGTTCGGTAGTCGCAATAGTAGTAGTAGTAGTGATCGATAAAAGTCTAATAAAAAAATATCGCTTTTTTTCTAATCCATAGTATTTTTATGGGATTAAATTAACTTAAAAGTTATTTGTTGTATATATCGCCGTTACCGCTCGTAAAGGAAGTCATAAACTAGAATTCGCTTTACTGCCACATACCCGAACAAAGAACTGACCTTTGATATGAGATACTCAGTTAGAATCGCGCGCACATCTATCGCACAGTAAAAATGTGAACTCAAATTATAATAGAGAATAGTGGTTAGCGCTGCCGAGTCTCTTATGGTTAATAATTAGCTATTCATTATTTATAACGTTTCAATTTTAACAAATGATGAAAACGTTGTAAATTAGTTCATTTTTATGGCGCCGACACTGCATTTGACAGTCGTATAGTTTTTCTAGTGGTTTCGGTTTAAAATCTGTGTCACAAAAGCCCACAGAATATTTTGGATGCAATAATTTCAATGACAAACTTGGATTGCATTAATTTTCGGACGGGTTAGAGAATGCAAGACAGAAATCAGTCGTGTGTGCTATTTAGTAGTAATTTTTTTTAATCGTGTCCGAGGATTGTCTGTCTCGAGTGGCAATGTCTCTCTCACTATCTCTATCTATAACGACACTGCGAAATGGATTACTCGCCAGAGGCGGTAAGGAAGCTGCACATAATAATAATTATCTACACGCGATGCATTATCACATTACTGCCAATGGACTTTGTATGCTGCTGTCGATGTGTAGATGTGTGTACACTCCAAATTTAAATGGTTATCATCAGCGAGAAAATATCGTTGAACTGCCAAACTGCCCGTAAGTATTATTATGTATTGCTTTTAGGTGTAACGCAATCGAGAGAACATGTAAGTGAATTGTCTGCAACTCGATCACTTTATTGATCTCTCTCTCTCTCTCTCTCTCTCTCTCTCTCTCTCTCTCTCTCTCCTCGCTCTGCTTGTCATACCATGAGAGAAATAGGTTCCAATAATTTTGGTTATAACAGCGGCAGCAAAGTAAATCAATACCGGTTTTAGTGCGCGACCACCACAGCGTATTTGACTGTGTGTTTACATTGTTTTCACGTCAAATACGGATATAACTTAAATAATAAAAAGCTGATCAAAATTGGTTGGGTTTCGCATTTCAGCCAATCTAGAGAAGCAAACGCATTTCATTTCTATTCTTAATTCATTTAAATATTTAGACAGTAGACGAGTCTCTCGAATGATACGATTATCGGTCAACCCTCTAATCCAATTGAAACTTCTTCTCTGCGCTCTCATTCAATCAATCCATTATTGTATAGACACACCACACACCGGAAAAGTTTAAGCAACAAAAAATATGCAACAAAAACTAAAATAAGTAGAAGAATGTGTAATGCAATATATGGCGGACCACACGTCTATCGCAAACTGCCAACCATTCCGACTCTCACACACACCATCACCACCACAGCTAATTCACTTTACGGACCTAATATGGATCATTAGACTTTCCTCTATATTGAGGCTATCAAATCATTTTAGTTTTATTTCCAAATACTATATATATATCCATTAAACTCTTACACACACCGAGAGAGAGACACAAGTCGTAGTATCCTTATATGGTCTGAAAAGGTTGTTGTCGGTGATGTTAACGATGCAATAGAGCGATACATTAATACTTATGGGAAGCGGTCACACACTCGCACACACCATATCTAGATGTCATAGTAACTGAAGATGATTTTTTGTTTTATAATTTCTATTATTACTAAGAAGTTATATAATCACAAACTTCTAAACTTCAGACTCGTTAAGATTGTATATTATTTTTTAGCCAAAAAAAATAAAAAGTTTTGTTGACCATTGCTCGATACAGATTACTTCGTTTGGAGCAATGGGAGAATCAATTAAAACCTGTACAATGTTTACAGAGAGAGGAGGACAAAGGTAGAAATAGAGATACTCGTTACGATATTTGCAATAGTGCTTGTATTTATTGTGCGGCTCTAATAAATGGATCTTAAATTGCAAGCGGAAGCGTTGTTATTGTGTGGGAAGAATTATTTTACAGTACAAAAAATATAAACGCGGAACCCATTATATCACTACTGTATATCCGAATCAAATTATATCTTATCAAAACAGAATTAATTTAAACCATTTTTTATGTTTTTTTAAACGGATATCTATACCATTATAGCGAATGAAAAATGTAACAAATATTGGAGGCGTTATTTTTTTCTTCATTTTTTACTTGATTTACTTTTTATCTATAAAAATACTATAAATCTCTATTGCATTTTCTCTATACAACTACATATAAATGATAGTCTATAACGAAAAGCGCCTAAAGAATCTCTTCTAAAAATTTTTTTTTTACTTTTTTTGAAAAAAAAACATTTTAACAAAATTTTTTAAAACTTTTTTTTGTATAAATAACATGTTAGCACCAAAAAAAAAACAGTTAAGACCGTAGACATTATGGCTTTTCTTAAACATATAAAGTGTGATCGAGTTTAAGTATTTCACTTTTTTATCCTTACTATTTATTTATTTTTTTTGCTTTTAAATTGCTTTAAAACTTTCTTAACTAAAGTGAACACACACTCACACTCACACACACAGCAACAACAGCAGCTTTATAACACATAATATGCTATTTTGAGAGCAAAAACTTATTAATAATATAAATATCTTACGAGAGGGGACTTAAGAGGAGTTCTCATTCTTTGGATCGATGTGTTGCTTACCGTTTCATTTTTAACACCACTCACAAAAGACATGTGTGTTCACATTCGTAGAGAGATTAAGCAAAAATACTTAACTCTCGTCTCAGTAATTTGTATCTAATGTTAATTTGTTTTCGCGCGTATTATAATAAAAGAATGATGAATGAATAAATTACCGCGTAATTTGAATTAACAGCTAAAAAACTGAGTGAATAGAGATAGTGATTCAACTGTTAAAAGAGTTAATGAAAGAATATCAGATATCACTGCTCGCCTACATATACTTAAATCGCGCATTCAAATCACATAAGAAATAATTCACTTTTGATTAACGACTCGGCAGAGAAGTATCAAATTTATTCAAATCAAGTATCGCAGAAGCAATCTTAATATACTTAGACTGTATTATATATGAGAATGGTTTTAATTCTGTTGTGAGTTTTCTTTTTGGGTGCAATAATAATAATAATAATAATAATAATACTTTTAAAGTGTGGTGACTAAAAATAATTCCACCAACAAAAAGTGTATATAACTACGTATTTTAATAGTTTAGTTTGCTTGCGTTTTGGACTGCAACACAGAGTCAGTCAATTTAGTAGTGCTATTATTATTATTATTATTATTATTATTATTATTATATAAAATGATGATCAATTAAATTTAAATCGTTTGACCCACTTTGACCGAAATCAATATTATTATTATTAAGTATATAAGAAAAAACACTATTACAGTAAAATAAAGTGCTTTTTGAAAGTTTATAGAAAAAATATTTATCCATATATAAATTTATAAACCATTAATTTTAGTTTTTGTTCAGAAAAACAAGCATCTTTTTTTCGAGACCGAATAAGTGGCTACAGTTTACACATTGCTGTACTGTATCTCTCTTTGTCTCGCTTTTAGCGCACGTTTTTTTCAAAAAAAAATTTTTAATGCAAAGAAGAAGCGTAATACGAGAAGAAGTCTCTCATTTCAATATCTCGCTGTCATTTTGCGTGATACATCCGCTTTAGTGTATGTGAGTGTGTGTGCGATGCAATTATTGTTTAAGGTTTAGCTGAGAAGAAATCCAAGAAGCGTAACAATTTAAGCGAAGCTCACGCTTCAGTTCCTGACACACACAGAACTCAAAGAATCGCTCTAACACTCATCTTAACCTAAATATTGCGTAATATACATATATATATTTGCGACAAATCTTCCGATTGAGTATTTTAATGCTGAAATTTATTCAGTTATGCGCAGATTTTTAAGGTCAAATCATATTAATAATTTAATATTTAACTTAAAACAAAAATTTATATACACTTAGTTTGAAAAGTTAAACTAACTCATGCTTTTGATCGAATCAAATCGCGCTCATAAAATGCTGTTTATATTCCCAGCGCGCGTTTCAATATCATATACAATATGCACTTTAAATTTTTATCTCTAAAACTTATATAAATTAAGCTTTATGCTAATTTTTTGGAAAATGTCTCCACTAATTTATATGATATTTTTGTTGGTACTGATGTTGTTGATGCGATAACTGTGTATCATTTGCTTCCTTCCGATTCGCGTCCAGAATTAGTTCAAACTTAGATTCGGTTCAAAGATTTGATGAATAAATTATATATTGCTTTGAATAATAGAGAGAGAGAGAGATAGAGAGAGAGGGAAGAAGTGTGTGACTCGTGTTAAGAAGAATAATAAAGAATGTCTATATTATGATAATCTGATTCGATTCGCATTTCACGGATCATAAACTACACATAACTACATTTATATATATATGGTATGCGAGAGTTTTTTTCGAAATATGTGTGCGTGAAATATTATTCTCCGCTTAAATTATTATTCCGATCCATAAATTTTTATCATCTTCTTGTATATTATAGTTATTAGTCTATAACTACTAGCGGTGGTGATCAATAAAAAAATTGATCACTAAAGTAGGAGAAAAAAATATGAGTTAATTAAAAAAGAACACTATTTACAAGTAATATACAAGAGATGTAAGTTATGTGCGTTATATAAACGACGTCAAAGAGGATGCTAAATAAACATTTATCTATCCGAACATAACTAGCCTTATTATTATCATTATTATTATTTTGATGGCCTTTTTAGATTTTTGTCACGAAAAAAATGCTAAATAATCCGATATTATTATCACTCACTATACATAATAAGGCAATTTTGCTGTGAGTGTGTATGTGTGTTCAATATTTGGGAATGTAGACGACGTTCTTAAGGCTAACGTGTTCAGTGTGTGTAATATTAGAAATTTATTAAAATAAAAATAGTCTGGAATTTTTTTAAAACCGCTAAATACTGTTATCCGAGCGCTGCTGCATCTTTTATGATTGGAGTCGCTTTTCTCTCTCGAATTAATTTTTTGAATTATTTTTTTTGTCTGCAAAAATTTTTCTTTTTTTTCGATTTTCTATCATCGAAAGATTATATTTCCTGAAAGATTATATTTTAATAACAAATTTCAGGGTAATTTATTCCCGAGAGGGTGCGCGCAGCGACGTTTATTTCTAGTTTTGTTACTTTTCTTCTTTTCTTTTTTTTATATAAGTTTCAAAATTTATAGGACTGGGCAAAATGCATCATAAGTTTATGCATATTATACGCATAATATTCCTCCGCTATTAATTTTAATGCACATCAATTTTTAGCTATATTTTTATGAAAATATGCATAAAATTCTGCACATTATTATAATGATGATACATAATATTGATGCGATTTTTAAAAACAAAAATGATTCTGTGTTCTCTCGATGTATTCTGTGTTCTACTATAATATTTACTATACACAGACAATATATTGTGCGTACATTATAGACACATAAATTTACTTATATATATATATTCCAGTAATCTGTGCTCATAAATCATATAATAGATAAGTTATCTTATTTTGGTTGTGTGTGTGTGTATGCGTGCGTGTAAAATGATTATATAGAAAAATTGTTATTATTATATTATTATTATTATTATTATTATTATGTAATTTAAAATTTATTTGATAGCAAATTCTCGCGCTAATGAAAGTGCTGACTAAAATAAAAAATTATGAGAATATCGTTGTTTTTTTCCCTATGTATATCTTAATTTTATTTTTCGGATCAATATTTCGAAATTAATTATTTTCGAAAGTGGGAAAAAAAATATTTATGCAATAATTTTCATTCTTAATAGTCTACAGACTAAAAATAATTCATTAGAAAGAAGTGATGCAGAAAAAAACACACTATTAAAAATTAATAGCATTTGAAAAAATTACTTTCAATAATAAAATCATTAATATAAATAGTCTATTTTTAAAGAATACGTCTACACACGTCTTCATTCTTTCAACATTTTTCTCTAGAGATTTTTCTCTAGTTATTTTAATACAAATGTATTTCTATTTTAGACTCTCTGAATCAAAAATTATTACTTTTTATGCCTCTATAGATATATATGCCTCTACTCTGAATGAAAATTAATATTTATAACAGAATTAAGTATTATATTTGCAATGAGTATATATTCATAAGAGAATTAGGTGTTTTAAGGGAATTAAACCCCGCATCACTACTTAATCTCTTTCAGAACTTTAAATCACTTCACATTTATCGGATTATATTTCTTGCCAGACGCTGTACGAAACCCTGGGAAACAATGCCAAAAAAAATTCTGTTTTCTTTTCTTTTTTGAAACACACTTTTTTTTATTTGCTCGCGGAGTTAATCAAAATCGTATGGAAACAACACACACTGCTAACAACTATAATCCTATGATATTTACTAGAAAAGAAAAAAAAATTCAAAAAAAAGCAAAATATTTCCAGACAATACCCGGAATACCTTTGTGGAGGCACACAACAAACATATCGTAATATTTCGTGTGCTGCGGGCAAGAAAATCGAATATATTCTTTTGAGACAATAAACAATTCGTTTTATTTGTAAATTTATTGTTCAAATAAAAGATTTAACATAACTAAATAAATTCATAATACTTGAGTGTGTTGTTTCTTGAGAAATTTTAATTATATGATTCATTATTAATAAAGCATGTGTTATTAACTGATTAGATTTTATAGGTTAACATTTAAAATATATATATATATATATAAATACTGTATTACTGTGTTTGTAACGTACCGTATTTTGTAGCGAACGAGTAAAAAATATTTAGTTTTTCCACTAAAAAAAATTATCCATTTTTTTATCTATTTTAAAAAAATATTACAGATTTTTTTATTGTAACGCTAACTATGGACTAATAATTTTTTGATTTTATTCAAACACACATTTTGTTATTCTTTTGTTAAACTATATTTTTTTGCTAACATTTAAATAAGAATAAAACTTTGGTCGATAAGTTATTTTTATATATATGTATATAAAAAACTTGACAATAAATATGGCATCAATAATAATAAAAAAAACAGATTTGGTATCAAAAAAAGAGTGAAAGAGAGTGAGAGAACTGACTGACGTCAACATAACTTTCATACATAACTTTCTTGGAGTTGTGTGACAACATAATGCTCAAACTGGTTGTTGTTGCGGTGACATGTGTCAAACTTCTGTTCACTACTACTACTACTATTGTTGTGGTGATGATGATGGTGTGGAAGGTGTTGAAGGTGTTGATGGTGTTGATGGTGTTGATGTTGATGGTGGGGAGGAATGTATTTCAACTCTTTCTCGCTACTGCTGTTCATATCACACTTCGACGACATACTAGTGGGCGGTGTTTCCGAATTGCTAGTCTGCAGCGTTCGGTGCAGACTGTTCTTCAGCGAACGGAACACATCCGAGCTGGTGGTGGTGTTGAACGTGTTATGCCGGTTCAATAGCCGCGTTCGCTGGCGACAGCACAGCACTATCACAAACGCGTCGCGAAACTTCGAACTCACCACCGCATACAGACACGGATTCAGCATCGAATTCACGTACAACATAATCCGGCAAAAGTACAGTAAACTGTAGAACGCCTCCATTGACAGCGCTTTGATCTGGTCTTCGCTGGAGACAATTAGCCACAGCGTCAGAAGCCGAAACGGTAGCAGACAGATGAAGAAGCACGTGACAACGGCGGCCAACATGAACACCACTTGACGCCGGGCGCGCATCTGCGTGTGCTCCGAATTGCTGCACGCTATGCGGCCTACACTGCAGCTATTATTACCACCGCCGCTGCCATTATTACTGCTGTCGCCGCTCGAGCACTGTATGCGGTCGTCGAGTATCAGTCGCTTGGTAATCACACTGTAAATAACTAGTAGCATGCATAGCGGTGCCCAGAAGAACGCGGCCATAGACGCGAGAAAGTACAGCTTCTGCCACAGTGTGTTCGCCTGCGTCAGACACACTAACACGAGACTGCCGTCAATGTAACGCGCTTCGGACAGTTCGGTGCCGAACAGCACCGGTATTGTCGCGACAAACGCCACCGACCACACCACGATTATGATGACCACCGCGCGGTGTAGTGTGCACTTGTAGCCGGCTTTAAGCGGTTTACATATCGCGTAGTACTGTAATAAGCATATTATAATAAAATAATTTATTCTTATACCGTATATACTGATTTATTTGAATTATGGTAATATAATTTAATTTTTGTCATTATTATTATTAATATTACTCGTTCGAACGAAATCGCTAATATAGTGAGTATTGATCCGTGAGCGACCACCAACTCCACGAATGGCACTGTTTTACCTGATAATAACAATAATAATAATAATATTATAAGTTTAGATAAAATTTGATTATTTTTTGTTTTGCCAGTAATTCGCAAGCAGTGAAAAATATTGCAATGCAAATTGATATTAAGCAACATTAATAAGTTTATTATTAACAAGCAAAGCAATGGTGGTATAGTTAATACGCGCGGCAAAAATTATCGATTTTTTTTTTGGTTTCTCTGTAACTTCAGTGCATATATGCTGCACGCATCACATGTCATGACTGGAATTTGTCATTCATTGGGAAATGTTTTGCATCTGATTAATATCTATAATATCATTATAGACGTTTTAATATTAATATTAGACTAGTATTATTATATTTTGCTACTGAAAAATAATTGCTAAACTAATTAACTTTTCTGTTTTGTTCGTTCGCTTATTATGCATATTCATTCGCGTTTTTATTGTTGCGTTTTTGTTTTTCTCTCTCGTTTGAGTTGAATGAATTGCTAACAAAATATATTGGAATTTCTAATAGTATATAAAACAACACTAGAGAATATATAATTGTTTCTTTTTTGAAAATTCATTATTAAACGACGCATTAATTAGTTATGAATTTTGCAAACATTATTATATTACTACAATTATCTATTATTCTGTTCATAATAATGAAACTTGTAAATTGAAAGTTACAATATCGGTAAAGTTATAAACTAGATATTATTATAAAGTATGTATATATATGAATATCAATGAATTGAAAAGCTATATATTTTCAATAGAGAAAGAGTTTATTGATGGGCGGCTAATGCATCATAGATAGTAGTAATAGTTTGCGGTGACATAGTTTTTTTCACACGAGTCAAATCATTTGGACTGCAAATCTATTTTTGCAAAAAAATAGCGCGTTAGTAATAGTCTAGTTTTTTTTTCGATATTCAAAAGAGTACACACGATCGTCGTTTAAATATGTCACACACACACACACACACACTGACTGGGCTATAATAATATTTATCGGGACGATATCTCAGTCTATTTCACCAAAAGAGACTCCTTATTTAGAAAATGTGTTTTGAATAATAATCAAACGCCAATAATCTGTGCTGTTTGTTATTATAGTGAATCGCAATAAAGTAAATAACTTTTAATTTTAAATTTGCTATTTATATAAGTTTGAAATTAATTATTCTTGTGAAATGAAATATTTTACTACTACTACTACTACTACTACTACTATTACTACTAATAGTAAAGTTATTAATAGGAAATTTTTACGTGTAGTTTGAATTAAAAAATATATTATTTAAAAACAATTTCTCATTTTTTAATGAATTTCTATGAATGATCATTAAATTTATAATGAAACGAATACTTTTAATTAACCACGCCTTCACTTTTATTCCGCTAAATTAATTTAAACAACTTATTTTAACAAACATTTCAAAAGAAAGCCGCCGCTGCTGCTAGTGGTTTGTAAAATTACTAGAATTTAATTTCTATTCTTATTTATTTCTAGTGTTTCAAGTTTCAATTTAGTAGTAGATGTTTTTTTATTTTATTGGTTAAAATTAATGAGTAACAGAAACTCATGATAATTTTTTTTCAATAAAAAAATTTATACTCCTCTTACTTACTCCTCCCGTTTGTAATAAAATTTCTAAAAAAAAGTTATTCCATCAAATAAATTTTAGCAAAAAAAAGAAAGAAAGAAAATAATAATTCAGTTGAGAGTACAATTTTTATTTCAGCTTCAAAGCAGCTTGAAGCTAGAATTTTAAGACACAGCAACCAAAACAAAAATTAAATTTCCAACGAAAAAATTTTTAGTTTCACAAAATAATTTTCAAGTTAATAGCAAAAAGAGTTTAAAGAAAATTGTATCTCAAAATAGCATAGGTTTTATGAAATGCTCCACATGTAAGTGAAAGTGAGAGAAGTGAGAGGTATTTAAATGCCTTGAAAAAAACATATAATATTCCTTTTCGATTAAATTTGTTTTTAGAAGCGATGCGGTGCGAGAGAGTGAGAGAGCGTTTAGAAGCACACTAATCTTTTCATCTTTTAGCAAATATAAGTTTAAAGTAATGCACATTTTTGTTGCAACGTGAACGAGTTTAGTTGCCACCGCTGCTGCCGCCGCAGCTGTACTGCATTTCCTTATTACCATCTCAGTAATGCCCAACCAAAATAAAAATACTGATCTGATCTCCTGTTCGACTAGTCTCTCGCGAGTGCATGACATTATTAAAGGGTCTCAAATTTATATATATAATAAATATTGGTATTCTTTTTCTAGAATTTTTTTCCCCTTGTGACCATTATTACCTTTTAAACTTAAAAATCATTTTTTCCTAAGCATTTTATAGTTTATTTTTTTCTGTTAAAAACATTTATTAGCGTTCTATCGTTGAAATGAAGTGACACACCCGACCGATGATTTACGTTAATTTTTTGCAGCAAAGTTTTAGCGTTTTATATGCAATAAAAGATTTTTTGGGCGTCACATATTTCGATGTGAATTTATTATATATATATATATATATATATATATATGCTGTTTGACAACAGATACTATTGATTTTATTTAAATCTTAGATAAAATTTCAAACTATTAAATAAATTATTAAAATATTTATAATTTTTATGAAATTTTTGAAACTACAGTAAATAACTGCTAAGTTATCGAAGTATTATGAAGTTATTTAGAATCAATAAAAGTTTTCTACATATCACCAAATTTCATATCAAATAATTAATTCAAACAAATCTAATATTTAATTCAATATTCTAGATCACAATTATCCAAATCAATACAATAAATATACTAATAAAGAATTTTTATTAGCCTAACGTTAGAAAACACTCAAATGACTAACCACGCAAAAAGACTAACTCATGAATTTGACATTTCCAATCCCTCGCACGAATGAATCTGGAATTGAAGTGCAAACGAGAGTCAGGAGAGCAGTCATTTGTGTGTGTGTGTGTGTGTGTGTGTGGGAGAGAATGAGAGAAAAAAGAATAAAATACATCATAGCATTGCCACTTAATCATTCTTGAAGACGAATTTTTTGTTGACGCAAATATTTTGCATTCATGAAAACGCTCCATCACCGCAGGCAATGTGCATTGGGTTTATTCATATTTGATTCAATTTACAGATTACAATTGCAATGCGTTATTACTTTTAGTTAGAAACAAAAATAGGCAAATGCTATAAAAATCGAAGCAACAAAAAAGAAATACAACAACAAATTAGAATTAAGCTCTTATATGGTCTATCAGAAGGAAACACTTTTTATTGCATAAACACACAGATTGAGAGAGAGAGAGAGAGAGAGAGAGAGAGAGAGAGAGAGAGTGAGTGAGTGAAAGAGTGAAAGATTAACTACAATAAAATTGTACTTAACGTCGTGTACTGAGGGTTAATTTTGAGCTGCATTTTAAATGTTGTAAACAATAATAAAAATAAAAAAACACGCACTAAAAATCCTATTATTCTGCAGTGAGACTTGGCATATACCATAACTGACTATCTTTTATTGACTAAACAAAAATAAAGTATTATCAATTTTTTCGTTCCGTTTTACTTTCGTTCATCAGTGGATTATAATAACTATTTTTTCTTTCGGCGAGTTTGCTACTCTAAATGTCTGTTAACAGTAAACACAGTAATTTATAACTAAATTGAGATCTTCGCGAGAGAGAGAGAGAGAGAGAGAGTGTGTGTAAGAAAGAGATAGTGAGAGTACATAATTACTAGAAAAAGATTTATTAAAATTGTGTGTTTACTATCGCTTTATAATTTCTATACTGGTAATGCCTATTTATACGCTTATTTTTGTCGCACTCATATAAATATCTCTCTGTGTCTTTTTCTCTGTCGCTTCTTTAGCTTTCAACACTTTCTTAATGATGCACAGTTAAAAATAGAACAACAAACTTCTTCTCAGAGAGAAAGAGAGATAAGTTATAAAAATCTATAGAAATAAATACGCAGCAAAAAAAGAGAGGAAGTTTTTCTTCGAGAGAAGAAGAAGAAGAAAGTGAATGAGCATTATTTCAAAGAAACGAATAAAAACACTCTTCAAAGTTTAATGGCCATTCTCTCTCTCTCTCTCTCTCTCTCTCTCTCTCTCTGCGCGTCGTCGTCGCTCATATTTACGACATTCTTACACCACATTTATGCATTCATACAGAATAGAACATTAGAACATTACACTGTACAGTACAGTACATACTCAATCAAAATCATTGAGATATCATATCATATCATAACTGACAGACAGACAGAAGTGAATTGATTTGTTCGAAGATCTGTGCGCGCAATTTAATAGTGCTGACCTAAACGATAAACTAGTTCAGTACATAAAATTTTACTGAACTTATTTTAAACTTTTGAAAAATAATTTTTTTTTCAATGCGCAAAAGTTTAACACACGTTTCAGCGATAAGTTTTTAACGACATACTAATTTCAAGCTCTAGAATTAAATCGGGCTTCAAAATAAAAATAATAATTTAAACAAAACAACACAGAAAATTCATACAGAGATGATTAGAGACGAAAAATTCAGGACTAAAAACAGTGTATAATTCAGGAGGGAAAAGGGAAAAAAGTTCTAAATTCATGATTATTCAGGAAAATAATTTTTAAAAATAAATCTATATAAAATTATTGAATTCAATGATTAATTATTTTCGATAATTGGACCAATCAAATTTTCCCTAATACTATTTTTACAGAGAAAATTTTTTTACCATTTCTCATAACTAAAAATTTATAAATTAATCAAGTTTGGGTATATATTAATTTACAGTTATTACAATTTTTTAAATATTTAATATTGTGGTTAAACAAAATAAAAGTAATTAGGAAAATATCAAAACTGAAATATTCTATGTTTAACACGTTTAGAGACACTTTGATGAATTCAGGAATAACTCAATTTTTCAGGATTTAACACTAATATTTAAGGATTTTCTGGAACAACAAATAGGTCTTAAAATGCTTGTTTTTAGTGTGATTCGCGCACACATCCTTTAACCCCGCTTATTTATTTGTCAAAAAAAATTCAGAATTTTCCTGAATTTTTCGTCTCTAGAGATGATAATGTTTGAGTATTATGATTATTTAGAATAGAATTAGATGAATGATGTTTTAACATAAAGCTTTAACATCTGAGCTTTTTGTCATCTCTGCTAATACAGAGGTAGAATTTTCGAGCTCTGAACCAAAATTTCATAGGAACTTAAAAACATTAGACTTTCATTACGTCTCTTATATGTTCGCTTGAAGGCATTTTCGATGTCTTCCGTTGTCTTTTGTGTAATACAAATAAAAACGAGAAGAGTTTAATACTTTAGATGAGTCTCTCTCTCTCTCTCTCTCTCTCTCTCTCTCTCTCTCTCTCTCTCTCTCTCTCTCTCTCCGAAATATTTACACGAGATGTGTGTGAAACGGAAAAAACTTTTATAATAAAATGACAAGTTTTATGTGTACTCTGATCAAACGTATTATGATATTTAAGCGCTGTTCGGAATTCAATTTGAAATAAGGAAGTCTTAAGTTTTCTGTAAAAGAAAGTTATAATCCAATGGCAAATCATTTGGTGATAAACTAAAAAAAATGCTTTAATATATAATTTGTGATTGAGTTGCCATTTTGTAGGATTGAGTAAATACTGTATTTGTAATATAAAAATTTTAGACAAAACTTAAGTTAAAATATTTATAGGGAATGAAATCTAAATTAGCTCATACACACACACACACACACACACACACATCTCAGTCAAGTGTTTTACTCGCTATCAAAATGAAACAAAATTTAATATAAGATTAATACTTTTGTTGTTCTGCTGCTGTTCAGTTCGAAACTTATAAATGGTTAGAATTATTTTTAACACTAATCCTTTTTTAAGCCTAATCAGCTTAAAGTTGTGGCTCTTAACCCCACATATAGAATTAATCTTTAATTTTTTTTGACAAAAAAATTTTGTTACTTCATTAGCAAAAGAATAAAATTAATTTAATCACAATATATGTTCAATTTAATCTCATTTAATTAAGTTTCATTAGGCATTTTAATCATAATGCAAACAAACAAACAAACAAACAACACTATCGTAATTTATAATTTGAACACTCAATTCTCGTCCATTCAATGAGAAGGCACTTACTTATTTGAGTTTACTGAATTAGGCTATGAATAGTTTAAGAGCCGCCCGCGCTCTGTTTCTGATTAACAGAAATCTTATTAAGGAGGAATTTATTAATTATTTATGAAACTAATTATGAAAAGGTTATAAGAAAATAGAAACAATTTTAACACGAGTTAACATAATAAATTAAGTTACTTTTATATAAAGGTCATACAGAGGATACATGTTAGTATAATTTTTTAAATTTAATTAAAACTTTTATTTAAGATCTAGCGCGAAATTTAGGGTAAAATTAAGGTAAATAAGGGTTAAAATTTCAAAAATAATAAATTATGAACTTAGTTATCGTTAATTGATAAAAAGTATTTTCTATTCTATAAAAATTATAATAATTTTAAAAATAAATCTTTTATTAAAAATTTTACAGTGAATGCATTTCATATAACAATTTTCTATTAGTGAATATAATCGAGCAACATTTAAATTTAAGTATAAGCTATAAGCTGTGATAAGTATAAGCTATTTATGGAATTTATGAAATTTTTAAAAATACAGTGAAATTGAGTTATTTAAATGTTTAAGACTTGTTAAGGTTAAATTTTAAAAAAATACTGGAATTAACTTTTAAACGTTATGTTCTTTCCATTTGGTGCGCGCATCACTAGTTTAAGTTCTAAAAACAACAATTCTAACGCCAAATTTTTCGCAAAACATAAACAATGAATACTATGCAAAAAAATTATAAAATATATTATTAACAAATTGTATATAATTACGATCATTAGATTATTCACAGAAAATGAAGAAAAAAATCGATTCTTGTAGGTTAATATATCAATGCAGGAAACCCTTTTTAAGTTAATCCAGTTAATAAGATAATACAGTTTTTTTTAAACTAAAAATAAGTGTATGCTCTCTGTGGTTAAAAATAACAAAAACATATTCGGAACATACACGAGTACATTTCCTAAAATACTCTCTCATTCATTCATTTAGTTTGGTTGTGTGTGTGTGACAAACAAATTGCTGAAAGGTTTGTAGAATAGAATCGCGCAGACAACAACAACAACAACAACACACCAACTAACAACGGATTGCGCCTTTTTATGACAAGTCTAGTGTGTGAATATAGGCAAAAAAAATAAACATTATAAATGATGCATAGTTTTTTTTAAATAATTTTTTTTCGCGCACACAACAACTCATTAATATTTCCCTTAAAAAAATATAAAAACATTCACATTTGTATTACAAAAAATTCCAAAGAAATATAAAACAATAATAACTTACACATAACTTCTCCCAACTGCCAAATTTCCGGTTTACTGTGCAACTCGATCAGAACCGTCGGCATACATACTGTGTGAAACAACAAACAAAAAACAAAAAAAAAGCACAGAAAATTAATTAATTAAACTCTTCTCTCTCTTTCTTTACGTGTATGTGTGTGTTGTGCTGCGCTGATTCCGGAGCACAACTTTTATTTAATACCTATTAATACTAGCAAATCGGCGACACTTAAATTGATGAGAAACAGATTTGTCGAGTTTCGTAATTCTTTGGTTTTGATAACGACTAGCGGCACTAACAGATTACCAATTGTGCCCAGAATTAGGACAATAGCGCACACAATGGTGGCCGTTGTTCTGATGTAATTAGGAAACTCGAGCGACGAAGAACTGGCGGAGGAATAGTCATTTGTAATCATCATCGCGTTCAATAGCAGCGAGCAATTAGTTTCGTCTGTGTCGTCAAAAGGCATAATCATTTGTTGTTCACTACTAATAATACTGCTAATACTGCTACTACTACTACTGATTTGCTGGTCATTGGCGATGATGTTAATGTCTTGTTCGATGTTTTGACCGATCGTAGCTGTGCTGCTAGAGTTCAACAGTAGTTGCTTCAACAGTAGGCATGAGTTTGTTGTTTCGCTATATATTTCCATTATATATTTCTTCTTTCTTTCTTTCTTTTTTTTTGTTTCGCTGCTGCACTTAATCACATTTTTTAAAAAATAATTCGCAAAAGAATTTTTGTCTCTCTAACTTTGCTTCATTTTTTTGTTGTTGTCGCGAACACAACTGTTTTCAGAAGAGTGGCAAATGCTTTTCAATTACTCGAGAGGTATGCGCATAAAAACATAAGTTACAACACACACACAGCAACTATTTATTTTTGTTTTTGAAGTTTTTTTATTACATTTTTATTTGCCAGTATAGTAGACTATATTTAGACTTAGATAATGAATCGACCTATCCATCAAACTTGCAACAGTGGTGTGTGTGTGTGTGTCTGTCTGTCTGTGTGTGTGTGTGTGTATGTATGTAAGTGTACGTGTGTGTTCAGTAGTGCACAGCTGGTCAAACTAAAAAAATTTTAATGTGTAACTGAAATCCTATTCTAAATATAAAACAGTGTCAGTTGTGTGTGTGTGAGTAGTTTTTTAATACAAAATAATGTGGAGGCAAACTGATAAATCTCTTAAACGCTTTGGGACTCAATGTGTTGAAGGAATTTTTACTATTGCTTCGTATTACTAAATAAATAATCTCTAAACAACACCAGTTTATGGTTTATGCAGTGAATGCAAACGTAGCACGCAAAATGTAAATCCTTTTTAAAACAATAAGTTTAGAATTTTTGTTGTTCCGCCACACATAATGTATCAGAGATTTTTCCTAAAATAATAGATTTAACAGATTATAATTATAGAATAAGACCACAATGTTATAAAAGAACATTTAGCATAATTTAAAAAGTTATTAATCATTGTATACTTTATCGCATTGTTACTTATATTAAGCTTAATTCGTTTCTAAACAGACTATAGAGTTATAACTTATAACTTGCATGTTATAAAGAATTAACATATAGTAAGGAAGTTAAAGATTGCAGTCATGAAGGATTGCAGACATGCAGTCAGACAGGCAGACATTGTCAAAGCTATAAGCTTTTCTTTATATGAGTTCAATAGAATAATAAAGATCTAACAGATTATAATAGAAAGTTATTAGTATAAGCAATTAAGAACTTTATGTTCACGAATACGTGAACGCTATTTAATAGCGATAATTAATCGGATTAATAGATAATACGCGTAGCATGCATTCACTGTACACCACCGGAATTTTTTAGTATCGCGTTTTTAAATCTTTAACTTTCTATTAACCAAAAGTCGAAAACTAAAATTATCAAAAATAAGCAAAAACCTAAAGAAGCAATGACCGCATTCGCAACATTTATTGTTTTCAAGGTGTAGCAGCACAGGAAAACCTTTACTCTCTCTCTCTCTCTCTCTCTCTCTCTCTCTCTCTATGGCAATCTGTTATATTAAAAATTTCCTAAACTTAAAGGTTAATTGTGTTATCGTTTTAATAATAGGGGCTATTCAATGCAATGCAGTTGTTTAACAGTTTTAGCTCTGTTTTTAGCCGTGAATGCATGCTATAAAGAAGTGAGCACACAATCTAGAATGTTTATTATGTGAGTTCATTTTCGATTTTTAGTATAATGTTTACTCTAACACTAAACTGTCATCACGGGATAACTATCATCGCACACCACAGCCGTCATCAATCTATTCATTAAGTTTATGAACTTATTTTTAGTCGCTATCGCTAACTTCACTTCACTTCTCTCTTTAGCGAAAAAAAAACCCTATTTTCTAACTAATAGTCGCTGGAATAGTTTGTAATATATTGAACTAACGGAAAATTCGTGTAAGAATTACGAAATTGTGTGTTGTTATTACAATTGAAATTTTCTCTGTGTCGAAATAAATGTGAATTTGAATAATTATTGCATAGATTCTGCCAAAAAAAAATTCAAGAAAATCAAACCGGTATAGCTCTGCAAAAAAACACGCCATTTTTGGAAATGACACTATTATTTTATGATACTCTACAATACAGTATAGTGAACCGAAATAAAAATAAAATTAGAAGAGAAAGTTAATAGTAAGCTAATAGTAAGTTAATAAACCTCATTAATGAGAGACTTAATGAAACAACACGCACACAAAACTAAGAAATATCCATAGCATTCGATCCTTTAAGCTGCGAGCGAGAGAGAGAGAGAGAGAGAGAGAGAGAGAGAGAGAGAGAGAGAGAGAGAGAGAGAGAGAGAGAGAGTTTTTTTTAACTCAGGTTCGTTGCATTGAACACACGCTGTAAATGAGCAGCAATAGATAAATTGCGATTGTCATTAAAGACACTGCTATGTCTTGAGAAGAAGAACTGTCTATAAGCGATAGAGAGAGAGAGAGAGAAAGTAAGGAAGTTTAACTGGTAAGCAACAGTGTCTCATAGATTGTTAATGCATATGCAGAGAGAAAAACGTTAACCAATAAAGTTTAGTTAATTAATGGTTGTTCGAGATAGTAAAATAAACTGTACTGTGGCACATGCAGTAGTCGTTATTTTATTTTGCTAATAATAATAATAATAGTGAAAACTTTTATAGCCATATATATGATTATTCGTATTACTACAGTATTTTAAAACTTTAGCAAACAAAACAAAATTTAGCATAAAAATAAAATATGTAAACCAAAATGTATACGATATATATTGATAACAAAATTAATTTTTAGAATAGTTAAGTTTTGAATACTCTTTCTCTGCCAGTTTTAATAGTTTTAAATAAATTTTCATTTTTACTAATCTTTCTGACACACTATTAATTTTTTACAATTTAATTTGCAATTTTGCAATATATCGACCCGTAAATTGGATCTGCAGTAATGCAAAGTATCAAAATCTTTACTCATCATTGATCATTGAAAAGCTGCACTGACAAAAAAATCTACTTATATTATATTACTAAGTAAAAAATAATATTAAAACGACACTTATAGTATTCAACGACATAAAACAGTGTATACAACTGATTACGAGACTAACATTTTACGATTAACAATAAAAAAAATCAATTAAGTTCTCATTCATTAGATAGAAAAATAAAATAACAAAATTTTTTTATTAGTTTAAAAAGTTCTTAAAAAGCGCGATTAATAAATCACAACAAAGTGTATTTGAATTTCTCAGACTTACATTGAACGGATGCCAGGAGTAATGGAACGCGTGTGTTGTTGGTGTGAGTGCGAGAGCTGCTGGTACTGTGTCTGTCTGTGTCTGTGTGCGAATGTGTGCATTAAGTGTTTTGCTCGTGCATTAGTAGTAGTAGTGTAGGAATTGTTGTGATGGAATATAACTGCTATTAAGCTAAAGAGAGAGAGAGAGAGAGCGAGAGAGCGAGAGAGTGAGCTCTAAGTTAATGAAGACTTGCGCCGTTGCATTGACGCTTGCTATAATGTACTACTGCTGTAACGTTTGCAGCGTTTATTATGCCTACACTCATTCTTTCGCGAATATTCTTCTTTATTAGTAAAGAAGAAGAAATAATAATAATAAACGTGTGCGAGAGAGGCGATGATCATACATATAACCATTATTGTAATTAATATAGGAATTACGTCCCGCACAACAACAACATTATTACGTCGGTCGCGATGTAATTACGTACGTGTGTGTTAGGAAATAAACAGTGTACCGAGTATTGAGCGTTGTGCGCGCGTACGTACGCAATCATTCTAGAAAACTTGTTTTTGGATATCGCGATACCACTGCGGTATCGTGTTTCCGATCGAATACGTGATTTTCTGCTAAAATTTCACATTAATTCACTATCAGTCAAAGGGTGACAACAAAAATTTTTAATTTAATTAGCTTATCACTAATGAATTAAGTCAAACCACCGCACACACACACATACATACACGCACACGCATACCGATAAGAGAAATATTTCAAGAAAAATAATTTAAATACCTTTTAAAAAAACATGGGTTAAATAAACTGTTAAACTGTGCACAGAGTTTGTGCTGCGAAAACTAAGAGAAATTTTTCATAGTACCTGTAGTTCCGCGGTAGTAAACGATAGTAACCGACTGTTTCTCCATAATTTATAAAATCTTATTTTTTGGATAACCTAAAAAGAATGGACATTTTGGGGTACCAATAAAAAATGTTTTATTACACACACACATTACACACACACACAGACACACACACACTGAACCGTAATGTCTAATCAGTGAGCCATTGCAATATTGTTTAGTGGCGTTTATTTGTGTGGCTCAAAAAACAACTGAAGAATAAGTACGAAAATAAATTTATTGTGACTAAAACCTATTATTATTATTTTCGTTAAATAAATTTTGTTATTAATAAAATTTATCGCTATTAAAGAGAAAGCGACAGACAAAAATTAGCCAGTTTTAAACTCAACACTGAATATATATATATTACTGTATATTATACAGCTTGAATTATTATACTGTATGACAGAAGTGGGAATATTATTTTAAAAAAGAAGTGAAGAAACTTTGTATTCTTGCGCGCAAAAAAATTTAATTAAAAATAATAAATTGAAAAGTGTCAGTAAAATTCACTAACGAAAAGATAAAAGTTTAACTGAAAGCAAATAAAAGTTCTAAAGAAAAATAAACAAATGCCGAAAAATTGTTTTTTGTTTTTAATTTATATCAAAAATAATATGTTTAAAATTTTTTTCCACCAAAAAACATTCGCATTCATGTCACGTTAAAACTCTTTTAATAATAAACTAGTAATGACAGGCTTTATTTGGAGAGCAATTTAACTGTTAATTTAGGTAAAAAATGTTAAAATGAACTGCAAAGCTTTTAATTTAAAGTTTAAACATTCTATTTAATTAATTAATATTAACGATGAATTTTTAATGTTTAATTACTGTTTATAAAAATATTACAAATTACACAATTTTCCGTTAAAACAGTGTTAAATCCATTATGTTAAATAATAATATAATAATAAAAGTTAATTAGAAATGAAAGAATCATAGAACTCTTTTTTAATTAACATTAGTCTTATTAAAAAATAAATGAAATTATTCGTAAAAAGGTACCTTCTAAGAAATTTGTTACACACAGATGCGGATTAGGACTTACAAAATGCAATAAAAACTAATTCCTAGTAATAAATAATTTTTAAATTAAACTTGAGTTAATTGAACATAGTGATTTCTATAAAACAATCCATACTTCTTATTAAAAAGGATATTTATAATAGACTCCCAAATTGTAAAAATTTTCAGGCCCGAGCCCGACTTAGGCCCGACAGGTTTAGGCCCGTCCCGACCCGAGCCCGATTTTTTTGAAAACTCAAAAGCCCGGCCCGACCCTATTCAATTAAATAGGGAAATATTTAAATGAACTATATTTCTTTATATAGTGTTATAATTTCATCTAATTTAATGTAATTAAGTAACTCTATCATGTTTTAAACACACAATAGAAGAGTTATATTGAGTGTTTAAATAAATTAGCATTACATACAAATCGAAAAAACTATAAAATTGTATAAAAAAATATTAAACTCGGGGGCCTTTTTTATAAAAATTGAAAGCACGGCCCGACCAGACTTTTTTAATTTCAGGACCGAGCCTGACAAGGACCGACGAATATTGTCGGGGCCCGTTTGTGAGTCTAATTTATACCATAAAAATTAAATATTTCTCTAAACAAATTTAAATTATACCGTAATAATCAAATCTATAATATATATTATGTATAGTAATAATTTAGTTGTTCCATTTTAAGATTTATTCAACAACAAAAAAAATATAAAATTGATTTCAATTAATTATTCTCAATTTTTTTCTAAAATAAATTTCATACAATTTTTCGCGTAATTTAAATACAATATTGCATACAGTGTAGTGTTGATTTTAATTTTGTAATTTTGATTTTTTTTCAATTTTGATTATTAATTGAATTAATGATTAATCAAAATCAAAATATAAATCAAAATAAAATTTTTAAAAAGAAAATCAAAATACAATCAAAATAGAAAAATTGATAACGACACAACACTACAGTAATACAGTGTGTGTGTGATGTGTGTCTAAAATTCATTCTACAGTATATGTTTAATCGCACTAAAATTTTTTTATCCACACATATATATTTATTTTTGCAAATGTTATTTCAGTAAATCGGTGGTAAGAAAGCAATAAATAACACGTTTGACACTTAAATTTTTGGACAGACAGCTCTAATCATTACTGTACTGCACTGTACGCTGAAGAACACACGCTTATTTATCGCTTTTCAACCGATTTGAAGTGTCAAATACCTTAATAAATGAAATGGAACACATGTTACACACAGAAAAAAAAATTGTGCGGCAAAATAAACATAGTTTAAAATAACATTTTCATGTTTGAGAAATGAGAAAAACTGTTTAAATTTTTTGCTCGCACTATTTTTTCCTCACAAATAAAAAAATACAATATCCACTTATATTGAATACAGACAGAGAGTATCGCTCTTAACAACAACAACAAAAAAGTCAAATCCATCGTTAAATGTTATGTAGTGGTTGTTGTAATAAGAATTAGTTTCCCAGACGACGACTGGGAAAGTTCTCGGAAGTGGGCTATTAATTAGTTTGGAAAATTCTTGTCGAAAGATAGAGATTAAAATAAATAAATCAATCTTATCACTCAATAGTATTGAACGGTTAATCTTCAAATTTTTTGTTGGGTGATTGGTATGTAGAATTATAATTAGAATCTTATTGGTCTACGATTAACATAAAATCATAAAATCCGATCTGAATTTAGTAATAATTTTTACTTGATTAGTGCGAAACTATGTTTCTGACAAATTATATTTTATCAATGTGTGCCACACTTGTCGTTGATTGACGCTATCTGATCGCTTGATTTTTTTTTTCATTTTATTATTTGATGACGAATTTACATTTTTTCGTAATATAAAATTTTAATATCAAATATTTTTTTAAAAAATTAATTCTGTTACTTAACCCTCCAGCAGAACCCTGGCAAGATTTCCTGCCACCACCACTTTGAGTGATAGTATTATTAAAACTAGTTGAGTGTGATTCATATAATTTTAGGTATTCCTCACAAATATATCTGCAACTCAATTTACAAAAAATCACATTTTAA
>JAQIVF010000313.1:0-25402 GCA_034698365.1 Steganacarus magnus
TTCCCAATTCCCAGTACCCATGAAGTTTAATCATTTAGTGTTGTGCATTACAAAAAATTATAATTCACTGCTAAAGTCAAAGTATATAGAGTTTTTTAAGTTGATTTTTGAATAACAGGATGGAAAACAATATTTTAACTATTTCAATTAACTTGTTATAATTAAATTAAAAATAATGTATTTTTAATGACTTATTATATATATGCAAATAATTATCATTGCTGTTACTTGTGACAAACATGTCCCATATATTTACGTGCAAACCTTATAAATCAAAATGGAATTTTTATTATTATTTTGATACAAAAGAAATATATAGGTGTGTTTGCAATTAAAAATCTTAAAATCACATTTATATTGTTATGTGCTTAATATATTTATAATTTCGTTCTAATTTCATACCTTTTAGTTAAACTATTTTAAGAACAAATTAATTTGAAAGTAGTTGAATAAATTGAACAAACAATATTGTATATTATATATTAATTATAAGTGATTTTAATAGTTTATAAAATATTTACAAAAATAATTATTGTGATAAAAATATTTACTGTTAATTAATTAATTAACTTTAACTGTTTATTTTAATTTAGGCAATTATTTATAATTTGATTTAGTTTACTGAACAAAAAAAGAAAAATAGTAACTTTACTAAGAAAATAAATTGTTATACAAAATCGCAATATTAAGTTAAATTTACAATTACTGTAATGAACTTATTTAAAATTTAAAACTACTAATTGCAATAAAATTTCTTGTGCATTGTAATATTGCCAAGTTATTGATTTCGATTTATTTAAAAATATATTTAAATCTATTATTTATAATCATAGTTTACATCAAAGTCTTTAACATGATCTATTAATTGTCTTGCGGAAACTTGTAAGTCCCTATCAAAAGTGATACACTTGCAAATTATATTTTTATTATTACTAGTTAATAAATCAATTGACTCTGGAAGTACTTTATTTTGAATTTTTTCTGTAATAAAATGGTTTGTTTCTATTTGGGACTTATTTTCTTCAGAGTTCCAAATATTCTTTCCACTTAATAAGTGAAGCATTGTACAACCTAAAGACCAGATATCGTCGTATTCTTTTTTAACTTCATATTGATTTAAATCTAATGTTGAATATGCAACATCTCTTTTGATACAAAATAATTTAGAATCATTGTTGTATTCTTTTTCTGTTGCAAAATCTGATAATTTTGCAACATAACTTCCTGCAGATATTATTGATAAAATTATATTTATTGGCCTTATATCGCCATGAAATACTGGAGGGTCTAAATTGTGCAAATAGGCTATGGATGTTGTTATTTCCAAACAAATTTTATTTTTAATTTGATCATTTTTCAAAATATCAATGTGCCTTAATTTTTCTTTTACTACAGACTGTAAATTATAGCCGATTACACTTTCATAAATTTTATCAATTGATTTTTTCTTAATATTAATCGCCATTGGCATAACAATGTTTGGATGTCTAATTCTTTGATTAATTACAGTTTCATCATTTACATAGTTTTTTAATAAATTTTGTCGAGTGAAACTAATATTTTTTATTAAAACTGGAATATTATTCGTGTCCTTTTGCTATATCGGGATAACTGTCTTTATCAATATAATATGGTTCTTCAAATTCATAATCAACAAAATAGTCTAAAGCTGATATTTTAGGAATTATTTCTTGTTTACTAAAATGAAAAAATTAAATAAGATTTTAAAAGTTTCGACTTTTAAAATATTAATATTAATTGTTTATACAAATACATATGCTTTAAAATTTAAACTAATTGAGTTCTTATTTATTTATTTTATGCGTTCTTAAAAAATAAATTGTAATTTTAAACAAACTTACATATAAATTTCCTGTTGTTGGTCAAAGATTTTTTCTTTAACACTGCTTTCTGTTTCAGACGACTGAATTGTGTATTCACTCTCATCTTTCTTATCACAAAATTCAACAGAAAATTTGTTTGATATTGAAATTAAATAAAACTTCATTTTTGAAGCAAAACGTCCAGATAATTTTAAGTATTCCTCATAACTGCAAATTTTATTTTCTTGATCTGTAAAATCGGTTATATTTTCTTCATCACTGTTTTCTAATTTAAAAATGAAATTATCTTTTGATCCGTTTTTCGATTTTCCATTCGGGAAAAATAAATTAATTGATTTTTCAATAATATTTTCAACTGTTACATCAGATTCATTTTTAAATGTTATAAATCTCATTCCACTTTGACGGATAGTAACTTTCTTTTTTTTAACAAGTTTCATGTTTTTCCAGCCAATTTGGATTTGAATTTCTTTATCAACTATTTCCTAAATTGTTTACAATTATTAAAATTTTTTTAAAAAAACTTTTTAATTTTTTACTTTTATTTGTGATATTGATTTTTTTTTAGATGATTCACCCTTTCTGGTAGATTCCTCTTTTTTAAAGAGTGACACTTGTTCTTTAATAAATTTTAGCTCATATAGTTATAAAAAAATTTGAATACATAACTTGCAATACTTAACTCAAAATTAAAGTTAAATTATATATAAAATAAAATAATCAAAATTTATTAACCTTCTTTTGATTTGAATTTGGTAGTAATCTCAGGCACATTAGAAACAAAATAATCATCATATGTCCAACCATTATGTGGTGGAAAAATCTTGTCTCCATCAATTGGCAAAATAGAATTTCCAAACATTAAACCATTCATATTTTTGAAAAATCTTTGAATTGTTTGAAATGATAGCGTTTTATCTTTATTTAATAAAAAACTGTAACTAATATTTGAAGATTTATCAATTACTTTGATTTCTTTGACTGACGAAGCCATGATTAAAATTTATAAATTAATTTGTATTGCAGTTCACATTAACAGTTTTAATAATTGTTTTAACAAAAAATACTTTGAAGCAATAATTACTTTCTGAAATAATATTTATATTGTATAACTCAAACTGCTTTATGGCTATAGTGATTAGTTTATCACATCATGTTACTATTATTAGATGAAATATCGGTTTACAAGGAAGTTGTGAAATAGATAGTTAGTGTGATTCAAGTATTTATTTAATATAGGGGTATATAAATTATTATTAGATAATATATATCTGCAAAGTTTTTTTTACTATATTTTGGAACAAACAAATATTAATAAAATTAGAAATTAGTTATCGTGTTTATTCAAATATCATATTACATTTTATGTGTTAGTTTTAATGTTTATTTAAAATGATATTTAAATATGTATTTTAAATTTTCTAAAACTTTAAAAAGTATACTAAATTTAAATTTAAGTTTATATTTATATAATGGAGTCACAAATTAAAATTTATTATAAAAAAGGTTATAAATTATTAGATATAATTGAAGCTATTTTTTATAAACATGGTGTACTGATCAGCAAATCGACACTAAAACGAAAATTAAAATCAATGAATTTAAATCGTCAAAAAAATAAATCTCCATTAAGCTTAATAATTAAATCTATTTTAACTGAAATTGAATCAAGTGGAGAAATGCTCGGATATCGTTCGTTATGGACTAAACTCAAAATTACTTATAACTTAAATGTTACAAAAAATTCAGTTCAACAATTAATTAAGTTAATAGATCCAGAAGGTGTTGCTTTAAGAACTGCAAAAAAATTCAAAAGAAGAAACTACATGGTACCAGGACCTAATCATATTTGGCATATCGATGGTAATGACAAATTAAAACCGTATGAATTTCCAATTCATGGTGCAATCGATGGCTTTAGCCGAAATTTAATTTGGTTAAGGGTAAAAAATTTAATTATACTTTTAAAATTTTTATCTTAAAAAATTATGAACTATTAAAAACTAAGAACTTGATTAAAATCTTAATTTTTACTTAATTTTCTTATATTTGTTAAAACTAAAATTTAATTTTAATAAATAAACAGTTTTTAATTTCTATATATTTAAAATTTTACTTATACTTGAAATTTTTTTAAAACTTAAAAAATATTTTCCAGGACTTATAGTAATAATAAATATAATTGCATTTCATTAAAATAAACAAAAAATTATTAACATTCTTTCCTCACTTAAAAACAGCAATCTAAGCATAACTGTAATGTATATCTATAATAACTTCTTTATAGATCTAAACAATTTGTAATTCTAGGTGGTTTAATCTTTCTAAGAAATAAAGCGAATACATTTTATTTTTATTAAATATTGATCATTTATTTTACAAGTCTGTCTTAAGATGATTGATAGACATTATTAAGTAAATTTTTAATTAACTTTATTTCTAATGTGGTTCAGGTGTGTTCATCAAATAATGACCCAAAAATTATTGCAACTTTATATTTGGATGCACTATTAGAACTTAAGCGATTACCAAAAATATTAAGATGCGATATGGGAACAGAAAACTCGCTTTTAAGTGGAATTCATCCATCTATTCGATCAAATTTTGACGACAGTTTAGCCGGTATTAAAAGTTTTATGTACGGTAAAAGCACTTCAAATCAAAGAATAGAGGGTTTTTGGTGCCAACTGCGTAAATCACTTTTACAATTTTGGATGAATTATTTTAAAGATTTAATAGATGAAGGAATCTTTGATAACTCTAACTTAATTCAAAATAATTGTATACAATTTTGTTATTTTAAACTAATTCAAACAGAATTAGACAATTTTAAAAATGAGTGGAATAACCACAGTATACGAAAACAATCTAATATTGACGGACCTTATGGAAAACCAGAAATGATATATAATTTACCTGAATTATATAATTCAATAGAATGTGGTTTAAAATGCGATGAATACAAAATTAAATTATATAAAGAATTATACTCAACTGATGCTTACAGTTTTGGTTGTAACATACATTTTATAAATATTGTCAATACTTTATTTCCTAACATAGAAAAACCTAAAACGATTAACGAAGCAAAAATTTTGTATTTAAATATGCTTAATACATTAAAAGATTATATTGATTAAACTGTTTGAAAAAATTCTGGGAATTGGGAATTGGGAATTGGGAACTGGGAACTGGGAATTGGGAACTGGGAACTGGGAACTGGGAACTGGGAACTGGGAACTGGGAAATATTTTTGATTATAATTTAATATATTAAATTTAATTTAGTTATTTAAATTCATTTATCTAATTGATTTAATACGTATATGGTAAACCTAAATATAATTAAGCATTATAGTTAATATGAATTGCTAACAAACGTTGTTAATTGAGTTTATATAAACCGAGAACTGGGAACTAGGAAATGAGCCATTTGAACCACCGTAATTTACAGATCCTCCTCCAAAATTACTTGTTATTTAAAAGTTGGAATGTTATATTTTTATAAATTACGGATTTATTACAGTTTTAAAATTTGCCCAATTTCTTTACCTTAATTTTGATTTAATGCGATGGATCAAATGGATTAAGAATGGATTAAAAATGACAAAAATGTGAAAAGAAATGTATTTCATATTTTAATTATACTTTGGCATTTGGATTTAGAGAACTCTTGATCCTATATAGAAACTAGTGTTGTTTCAATAGTACTTTTTTAATTTAAATTAAATTACGATTACGATGATATTATTTCTTTTAATTTCGATTGAAGTTCAATTATGATAATTTATAATTTACAGTTTTTAATGCTAAAGATGTCGAAAATATATTTATAAAAATTGTTATTATTTAAACGTCACAGAAAATTACAAAAAAGGTTTTTATTTAAATTATTAATTTATTAAAAATTTTCTAATAATGTACATTTTACGATATTTTAACACTTCATAGGTATTACAAAATACTTTCACTTTAGGTATTTTGGGATAAAATTTTTAACTGTCTTCTACTGCATATTGAGCATCGCGTTTTATGCGCTTCACGCACTGAAATAAAAGAGCTGTATTATATATAAAAGCTTATTATTTAAGAGTGATTCCTGTAGAAAAGCTTAGCTATAAAGGGCTAATTTAATTTTTATTTTAACTAATTAAAATCTGAAAATAATGTTAATAGTAATATAAATAATTGTTCTAGTATTTAAATAATAAACAAGAAAACAGAAATTAAAAATGTAAAAAAACTCATTTAAGAAATTATAGTATGACTATTAATGCATAAACTAATATAGATGGACAACACAATAGTGAATATGGCAATCAATCAATCAATCAATCAATCAATTTGGCTAGTTACAATCAATAGCATATCAAGTTCACATAAAGTTCGAGTAATTCTTAAAATGTACAAGTAGTTTTCAAAAGGACCAGTTTTTAAAACTGTGTACAAGTAGTTTCTTAAAACGTTCAAGTATAACTTAAACGAATGTATTGTACTATTACAAAATTATAATAACATATTATAATACAAAATATTGTTCGATGTTCTCATATTTTCTCTAAAAAATAGATGAAAAATAAACTTAGATTTAATGCTAATTTGGAAATTTTTAGAGAAATTTATAGTTTTATTTTAATATACAATAAATGCCACTTTATTTATCTAATTATAAACAGTGTTGTTTCAATTGTGCTTTTTAAATTTAAATTAAATTACTATTAAAATTATATATAAATTTTAAATTTCAATTAAAATTCAATTAAAATTATTGATAAAGAACAACACTATAGCAAACAGAATGCAAAACAACTGAAAATAAAAATGTTTTTTTTTATTTCTAGTAAAAGTTATTTTTAAGTTATTTTTTATTTTAAAAAATTAAGAAGTATGATATCCGTTTACTTAATAAGTTAAAAAAAATAATTTTTGGCATTACGGTAATAAAAAATCTTGGTCATCTTATTAAAATCTTATTAAAATCTTATTAAAATCTTATTAAAATCTTATTAAAATCTTATTAAAATCTAATTAAAATCTTATTAAAATTTCTGTCAGATATATGATGAATATTTTATTTTTAAATTATTTATTCTTGGTCGTTCTCTTAATTAGTTAGCTTGATCACCTTTTACTTAAATTTTATTTTTAGTTTTCGGGTGGTGTCTTAATCTGTAAAGCCGAAGTCGAGATGGGGCTTGAAAATTTAAGTATAATATCGAATGTAATATTCATTGAAAGTAATTAATTGAATGTAATTATGAATATAATAAATGAAGGTAACTAATCAAAAACTTTTATTATAAAAGCCTTTGAGAAGAAAAATATTATTAATATTTTTTTAGATATTTTAGAAGAAAATTTCTAGTTATTGATTGATTATTCAGTATTTTAATTTTAAGTAAAAAAATTAAAATCAAATTAAAATATCCAAAATCAAAAAACAACATTTAAACTTTTGTTAATTTTATATGTAGATAGATTTATTTGAAAAAATTATCTTACAAAGCTATTTACTTTAAATTAACAAAATTGATTTAGAAATATTTTTATTCGTCTTTATTTGTAATAAAAATGAATCTAAATAAAAATTTTCATTTTTTTATCTTTTTAAAATCTTTTGTTTGATAATGTGGAGGCAGTACCAAAGAAATCACACTTTTTAAATAATTTTTAAATATTTTTACTTGAAAATTTTTTCCATTTTGCATATAATTAAACTTTAAAAATAGTAGTACCTTTTTATTCGTGATATTTTATTAAACAAATTTTTGTTTGAAAAGAATAACCGGAATATTTGTTTAAACGGAATTAACAAAAACCAAAATTGAATTAAAATTTAAATAAATATAATATTAATAAAACAATTTTATTTATATAACGTATTTATTAAATTATCGGTTAAACTTTCTTGGTCACGAAACTTATTCAATTCAAAATTAATTTGGACTTTAGATAGTCTATTCTTCATTTAATTTAAATTGAAGTTATCTATATTGTAAAATGAAAACATATTTGATTTAAATTAATTTAAATTAAAAATTATTGTTTTTGTAATCACAATAGTTGGATATTAAACAGATATAAATGCAATTTAGAATTAATGATTTTGATAACAATAAATAAATATTAATCTGAAAAATATAAGATTTACATGAAATGTGAGTTTATTCTTGTGTTGTATTTGATTTTTATATATTTTTAAATTTATTTTGTTTAAAAAAAATTAAAATTAAATTTAAAAGAAAAAGTTAATGAAAAATCAAATAAAAATAAAATCAAATTTAATTTGAAAATAGAAATCAAAATCAAAATAAAAATAGAATTTCCGCAGAGAAACACAAGTTTATTCATATTTTTTCTAAAAACAACTTTATTTTCCAATATAAGGTAAATTATTTTTTAAAATTTTTATTAATAAAATCTATTTTTATTTGTTTAATCAAGATTATTAGCAAAGTTTGCATTATAAAAATTAAAATAAAACCAATCCTACGGAGTCCTATCCAGAAATTAAATACTTAAATTTTGATTGTAATTACAATATAAAAATTGCATAAAAGTTTATAGTTCTTTTTCTAAAATTTATAAATTGAATTGTATTTTCAATTTCATTTTCTAGTGTTATCGGATTTTAATGATTAACGATTTTGTTTATTCAATATTGGTTTTTAAGAATAAAGGAACAATAATAATTAAAGTATTTCTACATAAAAATAATACTGCTAATAACTAGTGTTGTATATCTTTTTTTAATGAAAAAGAAAAGAAAATCAAAATAATTTAAAGAAAAAAAGTAAAAAAAAAGAAATTAAAAATTAATTTAATAAGAAAAAGAAAGAGATAAGACAAAATTAAATAAATTCAAGGACAAAAGATGTCAATAAAATAAAGTGTAAAATATAGTGTTGTTTAACTTGTAACTTTTTAAAATAACTTTCGCTTTTATCTGATAATTTAATTTAGCTTTTATTTAGCTTGGATTTATAATTTTTTTTCAATTTCGCCTGTATTTAGCTTTTGTATTTGATTATGGTTTTAATTTAACTTGTATTTCGCTTTTCCATATTATTTATAACTTCGCTTTCAGCTACCACTTTCGCTTTAAGTTTAAAACAATATTTTTGCATAAGAAATGTATTATTATGTGTAATTATTAATTAAAAAATACAATACTCAATAAAGTAAATTGAATCTCATCTTTTTTAGTCAAAATACAATTAATTTAAAAAAAATCGAAAGTGAAAGTTAAAAGCGAAAGTCCAATTAACTTGATTTTAATTTATCTAGTGTTTAACTTTCTTTTTTTTAATTTTTATAATTTCTCTTGTATTTTGCTTAGCTTTTTTAAATAATTTTAAAATAGCTTGTATTTCGCTTTGGATTTAGCGAAAGTTAAAGACAACAAATAATTTAACTTCCGATTTCGCTTTCAAAAAGCGAAACAACACTAGTTATTAGTTCTTTCAAAATAAAAATAGTATGATATGACATAACTAAAGCAATAGAAGTCAGATATAAGTCCGATAAAAATAATTATATTTTATAAAATATCTGATACACTTTAAATTTAGAAAACTTTATCATTTTATTAGTGTTGTTTTTAATTTGGTGTTTTAATTTTAATTTTGATATTTTTTTTATGATTTTGATTAATCAAAATTAAAATCAAATCAAAAAAAAATTTAAAAAATAAAACTAAATTAAAATTAAAACAAGAACGACACATTCATAGAGAGCTCACTTCAAAATGTGGCAGACCTCTTAGACTTGAGAGGACTGCGAACACACAGAAGGAGGGAGGGATAGACGGACTGTATCAAATCCATAAGCTCTCCTTCATCCAAATGAAGTGAGCTAAAAAATTCTGTATATCAAATCAAAATCAAATCAAATTATAAATTTTTTATAAGAATCAAAATTAATAAAAAATAAAAATTTAAAGAAATTTAAAACTAAAATCAAATTAAAACGAAAAATTTCTGAAAATCAAAATAGAAAATTTGAAGTTTAATAATCACTAGTAAAAGAATTAATATACCCGCCGTTAAATGAATTGTGATGATTTAAAGACTAGATTTCTTAAAGTGATGAACCTGTTCAAATAGCACTATAAAATAAATATAAATTTTATTTTATAGCTTTTAAATGAGTTTTATATTTTCAAAATTTTCTTTCAATTATTGTGCAAAAATATATGGTACATTTTCAATTAGGTTTTTTAAATTTATATTTAACTTTTTTAATAGACCATAATATTTTATATTACATAAAATGAATAAACTATATAACAGAAAATTCAGGTTTTAGTTATGAATTTTATTATTAAAATTTTAAATAACAAGAAAAAAATACCAGTTAAGCCTGTTGTGATTGAATGAATGAGTACTCAAATAACAAATTGAGGACTACGAACATAGAGTCATACTGATATTATGACAGACAGACAGAAAGAGATTGTCAAATTCATAAGCTCTCCTTCATCTACATGAAGTGAGCTTAAAAATTTTTCATTACAACATTATCGATTGAAATGTAAAAATAAAAATTATTTTATTAAAACTTATTATTGTTTTAATTTTTTAAAAAGTAATTTCAATGCATATAGATAAATATTTAATCAAATTAAAAAAAAAATTCTTTGAATTTATTGATAAATAAGCAAATTTATCAAAGAAAAATTGAAGTAAAATTGATTTTAAAGATATCATTTATACCCACTAAATATAATTTAAAGTGTCTTTAAAAAAAGCAAAAAAAGAATACAAAATTAGAGCTATAAAATACCTGTAAATCTTTTCCAAAATAGAATTAAAATTATCATATTTTAAAAAAATATTAAATTTTTCTCATAGCTGGATTTTTTTCTTGCTTAAAGATCGGAATAAAACTTTTTCACATATTACAAGCTAGTCTAAAAACTCATCATAATTTAACGGTAAAATTTTTAATAATAGGGAAAATGTAAACGATAATCAATATATGGCGCATTATTCTATAAAAAATAGTTGTATATATTTAATCCAAACGATTTAAATGAAATAATTGGTTTATATAAGATAATCTCAGATGTCGAATCTTATAACATCATGGTGATAAACAGAAAAAAACTTTATTATAATATAAAATATTTTAATTTTTTTTGAAACCATCATGCCATAAAATTTACAATAATTTGAAAACTGCAAAAATTTTATTTGAGAAAATATTTTATTACTCAATAATAATTATTTTTATAAATTTGGAAATGAATGAATATTTATAGTTTTTTAATCATGCTTAAGTTTATTTTACAATTACTGCTGTATTTGAATTTTTAAATTTAAATTTTTTAGCTTTATCTAAATATTTTAGCAATATCTATTAATTTTTAAATATTATTTATTAAATAAATTAAAGATTAGGAATAAAAAAAAGTTTGGTCTTTCAAAAACAAAGATAATTATAAATTTATAATTTTTTCAAATTCTCAATAAAAATAAATTTCTATAGTAGTGTTGTTTAAGTTGTAACTTTTAAATTTAACTTGACTTTAGCTTTCGCTTTTATATGATATTTTAATTTTGCTTGTATTTCGCTTGACTTTAAAAAAATTTCTATTTAGCTTGTATTTCGCTTTTTTATTAGATTTAGATTTTAATTTAACTTTTATTACGCTTTTCTATATTATTCATTTCTAATTTGTCTTTAGCTTTATCTTTCGCTTTTTGATTTCGCTTTTTAAGTTATAAACCATTTTTTGTCTAAAGAAAAGTCATATTATGAGTAAGTATTGATTAAAAATGACAAAACTCAATATTTTATAATGAATCTCCACTTTATTAATCAAAAATCGTCATAATTTAAACAAAAGCTAAAGTTAAAGTGAAAAGCGAAAGTCAAATTAACCTGATTTTTATTTAGCTTGTATTTAACTTCTCTTTATTAAAATTTTTTTTATTTCGCTTGTATTTCGCTTAACTTTATAAAAAATTTTTAATTTAGCTTAATAAGAACAGAATATAAATTTGAAAAAGCATTAGTCGAACCTATAAATGTTTTAGTCTTCAGTGAGTTTTATAGCATAATTGAAATTAACAATGAAAGAAGGGGAATTAAAAACTTTTAAATGAACACATTGGAAATTTATAGCAAGCTTAAACATTATAAAAACTTTTGTGGTGTTTTTCCAAGAGATAAGCTACAAAAAATAACATCGGTACAATTTTTTTACACTGATGAATCAAGTGGGGAAGGTGAAAATTTGATTGCTATAACCATAAATAATTTAGAACCATCTGAATATTTTGATTCTTTTAGATTTCCTCCATTACATTGCGAAATTTTAAATATTTTGAACGAACAAAAATTTGGATGGATATATAACACTGTCACATTACAAAGTCTTAATTCAACTACTTGTGGAAATTATTGCGTGCTCTACGCGACGCTGCGCTGTAGAGGTTATAAATATAGTGATGTTCTTAATTTATTTACATCAAGTTTAAAATTAAACGATAAAATTATATCTTCAATTATTTAAAGTATGAAAAAATCTATAAAAGAGGGTACTTATACAACTCCAAGAAATAAAATATCTAAAATATTTGATTAATTAAAGTTATTAATTAGATTTCCATCACCATTATATATAGTTGTATAAAAGTAAATCTAGCTATAAAAAAGGAAATACATCATCAAACTGATTCAAATAATGATTATGACAATGTTTTTAAAAAGTGCACAAATTTGAAACCACCATCACCTCCGAGTTTTGTGGATAAAGCAAAAGATGCACTTCAAAATGTTGGTGATGCATTTCAAAACATGGGCGAATCATTTAGAAATTCATTTAGAAAGGGCAAAAAATAAAAATAAAATGTAAAATAAAAATTTAATTAAATTTAAGCAGTGGAACTAACTCCTCGCCGCTTCCTATGGGAAGAAAAGAGGGCACTGGCAGGGCCTAAGGGTTAGTTTCTTTGTGAGCTCAACATTGAAAATATATATTCTGAAATTAAAATTTATGGCAATTTGCGGAAGAAATAAATCAAAGACACATAGAATAATTACCAAGAAAAATGGGGATCGCATTCATTTGCTGGTATTAATGAAAGAATGCTCAAAAATCAATAATTTAGTACATCATATTTCAACTAAATTGAAGAAATATATTAAGTAGGGATATTATAAAATTTTTTTAACAATCGATATTGGTAATAACGAGAAACAAATAATTAATATAGAACACATTGAGAGTAGTTTTAGAAACATGGTTCAAATGTTAATTTTAAAGAATCCAGGCAGAATAATTATTAACTTAATTAATAAAGTGGGAAAGATTTTACTTGAAGTATTTTAAGATTGTAATTATTATATCAATTGATTTTATTCCTGTTAATAAATTTATTTAAGAAATCAAATTAATTTTACAATTTTTACAAGGATAATAACAATGTTTTAAATATATATTCAATAAATATTTATCATATAACATATTTTGCGAATCTCCTTTACTCATCTTCAAGATTTCGTCTGTTAAATTGAAGACAAAATAGCATCTCGCTATCCAGCCGTCCACAATTCTTAATGATTTATCGGAATTTTTGAAGGAAATAATAACTTCATGTTCATGTTCGCACAACTTAACAACAAACCGATATTTAATTAAAGCAAACTCATTAATATAGGCAGCGCTATAAATATGATGAATTTGGATTCCAGAATTGTCTTGTAGAATCTTAAATTGTTCCGAAAACTTTCGTCTTGGCTCTGTATCTTCTCTTTTAGTAAGATTACTTTACTGAAAATAGGAAGTTCGGTGAAATATTTTGGCATTTTTTCGAGAACAGCGTTCGTCAGTTTATTAATATTACCACTAAATAGTTTTTCTAGAAATTTCTTTTTTTTTATACGCATCAATTGTTTCTTTCATGTGGTTGTGACCATCGTCCAGTTGTTGAGAGTAGTTTTCACTATCCGTGTTTTTCTTCAAATTCTGAAATTATTTCTTTTATGTGGGTATCGTCGTCGCCCAGTTGTTGAGAATAGCTTGCACTATCAACATTTTCTCCCGTTGACTGATTTAGTTCTTTATCATGGATATCAACTAGCATGGTCTCATATGCACCAATGGCATGAGTAGCAGTTTCAGAATTTTGTTTATTTTTATTAGACTTTTTAAACTTTTAAGAAAATATCGCAAACTAAAATTAATGAATTTTAAAATAATAATTTAAAAAATAGCAGTCAATCAATAAGGTCCCGAAAGAATACTAAACAATTTAAGTCTGCACTGATACTATATATACCATAAAATTCTAAATCCTTAGCGCATTTTAGTATCGCTAAGACTTAGATTTTGCGCTATCTAGTGGCGGTAGTTATATTTATGCGCAGAGATCTGTAAAATTATTGGGTTATCTGACCCATATATATTTATTATCTGGGGTGAAGTGACCCATAGATAAATATTAACTGGGGTGAAGTGGGCAATACATAAATTCTATCTGGGGTGAACTGACCCATTTCACGTGCGCGTGTGGGGGTCAGATACCCCCTTACTACTATCTTTAGTTTTATTTTATATTGTTAGGACTAATGAATAAGAAAATTTTACAACATTACTAGAACTAATCAACAGAACCAACGATTTTCCTTTATTTTTAAACTTGGCGAGTTTAATAAATATAATAAAGTTGAAATAAGTCACTCTAAATTCGAAATTCCAAAAATAAGAGATTAATTTTAATTGTTTCATTTGATATATAAATTTTATTTATATTAAAGTTGTTTAAATATTTTTAAATTATTTTGATTGTTCTTTTATATAGTGAGAATAATAAGCTTAAAATATTGTTGTTTCTAATATAAATCGAAAAATAATATCTATTTATATTTAAATTAATAGGAATAGGAAATATAATCGAAATCAAAGTCGAAGCTAATATTTTAATGAGAATTTGAAATTTAAAACAAAGAAAATATATTATAAGTTTAAATAGATTGATATAGAAATTGAAAGCATTTTTATAAAGGAAATCTAAATGCAATCGAAATTAAAAATAATTTCAAAATCGAAATCGAAATTGTAAAATAAGAATGGAAACATCACTAGTTTAAGCTCTAGCTTAATAAGTTTAAATTGGTCTTATTAATCAATATTAGATATATTGAAATATATATAACGATATTAACAATTGATATAGAAATCGAAATTTAATATAATTTTATTAAATTATTTCGAAATGCAAAAGAAATTCAAAAGAAATTCAAAATAAATTTAAAATAGAATTGCAATTATAAATATAAAATCAGTATGGAAAGAACACTAATTAAAATAAAAGATCCACTGCAGCCTTTCCCATAAATCTTATTGCAAAAATATTAAACTAAGTTTAAATTTTATTTTAAGATAAAATTTACAGTAATATAAAATTATCAACTATATTGTTTAATAACTGTTAACAGATATTTAATATCGAAAGAAATTTCACCGCATAAAGCAGACCATCAACTTTTATCAAAATACATTTACAATTAAAAATTTTTGGAAAATCAAAATATAATAAAACTAGAATGAATATTGTAAATGAGCTCACTTTGATGAACATATTTGACATTAAAATAGTTTTAAAGATTGCAGTTTGCAATTATACCATTTTTAAGAAAACATTGTTTGGAAAATAATTTTAAAATTAAAGTAAAAGAAATAAATTATCTCAGCTTACAATAGTATCTATTATTTAATCCAAAAATTTTCTAAAATTAAAATCATTGTTGTGATTACTACTTGATAGAGCGCACACAAAAATTTATTTTAGTATGTGTTCAATACTCGAACAGTGAACATCACAGACATTTATGCAGCCAATAATTTAAGACAAAATTTTTAGAAGATTGTTGTTAAATTTTTTCTCAACTATACATACATTATATTACGAATTGTTTAAAAAAAATATTCTTAAATTAAAAATATTGTTTAGAAAAATAAATTAATACGAAAAACTTTTTTCATCTAACAATATAATTCTAACACAACACTAATTAAACTAAATAAATTGATATATAAAATTTATTAAAAGAAAAATTTTTCAGACAAAAAAGCCTGCTATTTGGAAATTTTATCACCAAAAAAAGCCTCCTATCTTGAAATATTTTGACCAAAATAAGACTCCTGTCTATATACAGACAGAGACAGACGAACGGACGGACGGACGGACGGACGGACGGACATCCCAAATCCAATACCTCATAAATATAAAATCAACGTGATCTAAAAAAGAAAGATTGAAAGTGACAAAACTCTACCCTTAAAATAAATTACAATATTTCAATGTTATTATTTAATTTAACAATTTTGAACAATAAAATTTTGCTTATAAATTAGAATTAAATAATAAAATGCAAAAAATATTTATTTTTGAAAATTTTTTAACAAAATTAAATTGTATAAGAATAGATTAAAACTTTAAAATATAAAAATATAAAACTAATAATTTAATAGTTCTTAAAGTATGTCGTGCATCACCACCGTATTGTCAAGCAAGAAAGAAAGAACTTGCAATGATTCGTTAAATTGGATTATCAACTATATTTTTAACATTATTTGGAGCGGAAACGAGATGGAAAGAACTGCATGTGATATTTTACTTTTACTTATAAAATCGATTAAAAAAGGTTTACTTTTAATTAGTGTAGTATATTTTCCAGTTTTTAATAAATATTTTTCTTTTACATTTGGTTTAATTTTCTTTTTTTTCTTTTTATTTTTCTTTTTATATAATTTGAATTATTCTTTTTTTTTTCTTTTCTCATACTAATGTGTGTGGGTTCGAAACTCCTATCTACTAAGCTTTTTTTGGTTTGACGTATAAGACTGCTACTGCCATCATTGCTATTGTAAAAATGACAGAGAACCAGGTCATAAAACTACACGTCAGGTATCAGACGAAAAAACTCTGTTTAGAATGCATAGAGTATTGTGTCTATGTATAAAAAACACGTCATTGCAAGACGTAAAAATGACAAAGCGGAGGCTATTGATATTTTTAATTTGTTTCCACATCGGAAAACAAAGCAATCAAGATGTAATTTATCTCATTTGTCCATTTCATGCTGAAAATTTAGTTTATAAGTTTAGTTTTTAGGTTGTAAATATATTAAATTTTATTTAAAGTAAATGAAAATTACAAATTATTATAATTTTCAAAAAATACTTAAAAAAATACTCATGAGAAAAAATCTGTTAACTTATACTGTAAAGTTAATAATTATTTCATCTTATGTTTGTTATGAAATGCTTTTAAATAATATTTCGGAATAGGTTATCGCCTGAGCTTTTATTAATGCTATAATATTTTTCATATTATTCAACGAATTTTTCATTTAAAATGAACTTTAAAAAAAATTTCTATTTAATTTTCAGTATTAAATTTCCTTATAGAAACGTTACACCAAATTTATTGCAAAAATTATAAAAAAATTTTAAAATATTCTTTTAAAGTTTATAACTTTACCTCAGATTATATGCAGGCACATAATTTTGAAACTTAATAGAGTTGATCTCTGACTGAGTCTCCATATCTTCCGAAGATTATATTTGTGCGATATAATTAATAAATCAAATTTTTTAATAATTATAAATAAATCGTTTAAAATCTAGACATGAATTAAGGTTTAAAAGCAGAATTTGCAATAATATTATCGATATGCTGCATATAAAACTTTGAAATAGCGGGTAAATAATTAGTGTGCCACAATACTGTTCAAAATATGAATTTTCATATTTAAATTATACTGACTCGAAATTAACTTTAAACAATTGCAAGATTTCTTTTAGAGGTAAGTTAGTTAAACTTTTAAAAATGGATTTTATTTTAAAAACTTCATTTATTTCATTTAAAATATAAGTTTGAGGAATTGAGGTAAAAAGATTTTTAACGTCACATGTATTATAATATTATCAGGTTCAAGAAATACATTATTAATTTTTGTGACAAAATCAAAAGAATTTTTAATTGAATATTTGTGATTATTTATATATAAATCTAATATTTGAGCTAAAAAATTGCTAATAGGCTAAATTGGATTAGAAAAATTTTGAACAATTGATGTAACATTAATTGGTCGCCAATAATAATATAAAATATATCGAAAGAATTTTTATTGAATCATGGAATATAAAATCTTATCAAATCGAAAATAAACCTCTTATGATTTGGGATTCACCCAATATTATTCGCTAATGAATAAAAAATGATTGTTTATCATTAAAATTATATTTAAAATGTATAATAAGTATAAAATATAGATGCATTTAAAGAACCGGCTTTATTAGCCGGTTCTTACGCTAAAAGTTCTTAATTAATAGAATGAAATAAAGTTTTCTTTTTAAATAAATAAACGCAGGGAACGACTATTTGGTGGACTCAAGTTATGTGTCACTTCTCTCATTTTTAGCTAACAAACAGATAATATTCATTTAGGATTGATAAGGACCAGAGTACTGGTCGAAATATTTCCTAAATACTGTCTACGATTTTTAAATAAAATGCAAAATAACTTTTCAGACAGTAGTAAAACTAATGAAAACTTAAAAAATTTCACTTGTATTTCGCTTTTCAATATTATTCATTTTTAATTTTAATGTCGCTTTATGATTTCTATTTTTACGTTTTATAACATCTTTCGGCTAAATAAAAGTTATATTATGAGTGATTATTAAGTATATAATACAATACTCAATAAAATATAATTAAATAATTGTAATTTATGTAACATATAAAGAATAATATTGAAGAAACATTACATAAATAGTATTTTATTACTTTTTATTCTTACACTTTAAAAGAAATTTACTTTTCATTTCAATCTTATGTTTATTTATAGAAAATAAATTGCATTGCATCTTTAAAGCAAATAAAACAAAAAGAAACATGACTATAATGTTATTTTTAAAAAGTGATAAATTTTAAAAGTCAAAGAAAAAAAAAGTTCAATTTTTTTTATCTGTTAAATTATTAATTAAAAATTTTTTATGATGCAAAAATTTTTTTATCCTAAACATTTTTGTTTCCATATTACATCGAAAATTTTTTATCGTATATTCTGACGTAATAAATAATCTATTTTTATTTAAAAAATATGTGAAATTTCTTAAAATACGTAAAATTTCTTAAAATTTTTTTCATATAATACAGTAAAATAATTGTGCTATTCATATGAGTTAATGTTTGTTTGAAAAGATTGTATGGTATAATAAAAATTGGAAGCTTGATTTATAACAAAAACATAATTGATTTATACAAATTTGAAATTAAGTTTTCGAAAATGATTATTAAACAATTTTAAAAATGCTCATTTCATTTTAAATTTTTAAAAATAATATTATTAGTCAACTAGTGTCATTTCCAAATGCAATTTATAATTTAGATTGCATTTATATTTCTATTTTCAAATTTATTTTTATTTAAATTGCATTTCGATTTCAATTATTATTTATTTTTTCATTTAAATTTTATTTCGATTTCAATTAGTAGAAATTAAAGAATTTTTCAAATTTCAATTTTGATTTTTTGCAATATTTACAACGCTAATTAAAACTTTAATTTACATTTCAATCAAAATAAACGATTTCGATTAGATTTTTGAAATTTTTTTATTTCGATTTTATTTCTATTTCCATTAATAATTTAATTTTCGAAAATTTCCAATAATTTTTTTCGATTTCAATTTCGATCTTAAAAAATGGAAACACTAGTTTCAAAATTATCTATAATAAACAACTAAAATTTTCAATTTATTTTCATTCAACATGTTTTGATTCAGTTTAGATTTTACTGTATGGATTATCAGCGAATGGTCCTTTAGTATGCTCGAGAATTCTAAATAATTCTCTAATGCGTTTATCAAAATATCTCGCGCTAGTAAGGATCTATCCAAATTAAATGGCATATTTGCTGATAATCCATTACACTTGCTTCTTGTTCCGTTATGTCAGCATCGCGTACCATTTTTATGAGTATAAAAATAAGTTCAGGCAATTTCGTCTCGTCTGCAGAAAAAGTTACAAAGAGTGTTGGTAGGCCTATTTGACGTATCACCGCTAACACTTCGTGTTTACGCTTCTCCCAGTAAACTGGAGATTATCGATCAACCTTTAGAAATTTAAACCCGTCATCGATTTTACACAAGTTATCAACAAAATTTTTGTTGAGCAGTTATCCAGCCGTATTATGCTTATTTTTACACGATTTTTTAAGATGTATATTAAACTGATTTTTGAGCATTTGTATCTGAAGCTTGTTGTACATAAAAAATATTTTATCGGTTTTGCAGCAGCGTCTGTTTTTGTAACGTTACTACCATTTTTAGATATCAACATATGTTGCGTTTGAGGGATTTTCACGCGCGTGCCTGCAATAGACTGAAGGGAAGGATAGTTCTTCTACGTGTTTGTAACGAAACATTGATTTTGGAGTGTTCTCCTCACAGGGGAAAAATGCGATGGCTTCTCTGGAAAAAGAGAAGTACTCTTATCGTGCCACAGCATAGAGATAGCGCTAGCATTATCGGGCTGAAGAACTTCGTTCCACTCAACTTCAATATTGTTGGCGCGTGTTTCTGTTTCTTTAATTTTGTCTTCAACTTGTATAACAAAATCCTCTACATCATCACTGTGTTGAGATACATGTTTAATTAGATATTAGATTCGTAGATATTCGTTAGATATTTGTTTAATCTCCTCCTGGTATATGGAAGTCGTAACTAAATAATTGCCTTCATATTCTTGCATATTGTTATAGTGAAAACTCTAAAAACAAAATTAAAATAAACGTTCCACAAATACAATTTGCAATTGATAAAAATCATATATGTTCAAGATAAATGTAAAAAATATTTCAAGCTGTTTCAACAAAATGTTTAATCAATAAAAATGAAATATCCATATGGTTATTAAATGATTAAAAATAAATTTAAACTTACGGCAAAGACATTTACAATAATGCAAATCAAAGTTAGTGTTTCTCTGGTTGATCATGCTCTGAAAATCAAAAAATTTACAATGAAGCGCAATATAAATAGAAATTTATATGAAAAAAATTACAAATTATAAAATGGCTCAACAAATGATACATTCTTTTAATTTCAATGATATTGATGAATATCAACATGCGAATAAACTTTTTCTATATTTAAATGAAAAGTATAGTACAGCAAGTTTACAATGCATTCAAATTGGCCAATAATTAACAACATTCATTCTGATTTAATATTTAAAACCAAATTTTTTATTAATGGTAACTTGTAATATAACACTCAATTTAAATTGAAATTATATTAAAAGTTAATCTATTAAAGTGCATATGACAAGTGAAATACAGAGTAATGTAATTAAATTTTGATGATTTTGTAAATATTTTTGATTTACTAAAACTCAAAAAAAAATTAATGTAAATATTGCAAACAAATTTAGTTTTGAATTAGTAAATTTTTGAAATGAAGTGTTTACTTTAACTTTAAAAAAATATGATAATACCTTTAAATATTAAATATAATAATTTAATAAATATTACAATAGATTAGTACATTAAAAATGTTTATAAAGTAAAAAATATGTTTTGTACAGTGAACTTTTTATATTTTTATTGTAAAAGAACTTCTCTGTGATTTTTCGAGAAAATGCATCAGAACAGATTATTAAAGTTTGAAACTCATAACCTAAATCTTTGTTGATCAATAGCAATAAAATACCATGTTTCATGTTTTCGATATTCATCGTCAATATTATTCAAGTCCTCTAAAACATATATAGTTGTAATATCGTTAAAAGTTACTGATTTCTTTGTTATTGTATCCTTAGTGAAAAAATAATTTTCCACTAAGAAAACCTTTAATACACTAGTTTTTTATATAAATTTATAATTACCATTTCATTATATTTTGTATCACTTTAAAATAAAATAATAAAATCTTTCATTAATAAATCGCTAGTCCGAAAAGCAATATACAAAATACAAAATTTTCCACACGTTGTTGATGCATAACTTTGAATTTGTTTTTTATTAAATTCAAATGATTTTGCGTGATTTTTGATAAATTGCAACGATATTGCTATGAAATTGGGGCCTTTCGTATGAATCAAAATATTCTATTAATTCATTTATCTTAATATGTATTACAATCCAATGTTTGTCTGGTAGTTGAGAAGAATCAGTATTTACCACAAAGAAATAAGATTTATCTAGATTAAATGGTAATAAATTTGATGGGTATGTATCAAAATTATATTTATTAAGTTTTGGGTTGTTTACGATTAATTCGATTAATTTCTATTATATTCTTTAATAATCATTAATAGTTTGTATTAGTGTTGTGTCGCATTTTAAAAGCGAAAGTGAAATTGAAAATTTTATTGACTCAATTTCGCTTAAGCGAAAGCGAAATACAAGGGAAATTAAAAAAATTTTGAAAATTCAATCGAAATACAAGTGAAATAATTTTTTTTGAAAATCTAAGCGAAATACAAGTGAAATTAAAAGGACAAGATTTCGCTTTAACTTTCGCTATTGTGGAAAAACACAGTAAAAGCGAATTCAAAAATCAAATTCATAAAGCAAAATGAAAGCAAAAGTTAAATTAAAACTTGATTAAAAAGTGAAAGTGAAATACAAGCGAAATTAAAAAATTTTAAAAAGACAAGCGAAATAAAAGTGAAATTGAAAAAGTGGAAGTTCCACAACACTAATACAAACTAGACTGAACATTATAAATGAGCTTACTTTGATGAACCTATCTGGCATCAAAGAAGTTTTAATGAGTACAGTTTACAATTAGACCATTTTTAAGAAAAATTTGTTTAGAAAAATAATTTAAAATGAAATATATATATAAAACAAGATCATAATGGTCATAATATCTAAATTCATTTTAATATTTTTAGATGTATGGATATTATTTTATTGGTTGTGAATATTATCGGTCGCTTGCTCAATACGTTCGATCGCTCCCATCTTAGACTATTTTAATTATTTATCTTATATATCTCAAGTAGAAAATGCCATATTTAGTTTTCCAAAATGGAATAATCCGTTTTATTGAATGGCGTATTCCGTTTTACAGAATGGCATATTCCGTTTTACAGAATGGCATATTCCGTTTTATTGGATGGCTTATTTCGTTTTATATTAAAATTTTTCACTAAAAAGCCTCCTATTTTAACACATTTTCACTAAAAAAGCCACCTATTTTGACATTTTTCCCCTAAAAAGCCTTAAATCGAGTGGCGACACACAGACAGACAGACATTTACAAATCCATATATCTGACAATTTTCTTTCGAAGTCAGATAAAAAATTAACGCTGTATTTTGTGTAATTTTATATTTAAATGTTAAATTTAAAAGCTAATAAAGGCACAATTAATAAGCTATTATATGAGGTTATGAAAATTCTTTCAAATCTTTAAATAATAATTTGTAAAGTTCTCGTAAAACAAGCCTTTTTCTTTAGGAAATTGACATAAAATTTATTGATTTTGTTATACAATATAATAAATAGACAAAATAATTAATATGAAAATTTTTAAGGTTCATAAAAATAAAAGCATAATTAACTATCCAATATTAAATATAATGTTTTAACTGTATTATTTATGATTTCCAAGTTTTATCCACATAAAAATTTATTAAAAATCCAGTGCTTGATACTTTTAATTAAATTCCTTTAAAAAATTTTTTAAAAATTTTTTTAACAATTTTTGTATTAATTACATTATAACAAATAAAAACATATGAAATAAACTGTTATCAAGCCTAATTTATTGTCAAGCCTGTTGTCAAAATGGGATATATTATCGTTTCAACAAATTTTAAAAACTTAGAAAAGCAATTAGGAGAGCAGTAATATGTTTATCGCTCAAATCATGTCATTTATCTTAAGTACGTTTAATTTTCTTTAGTCAGGAGAAAATTTTTTTAATTTTTTATCACAAACGCTAGAACTCTACAAAGAAATGGAAGAATATCTATTAAAAAAACAAATGTTAAAAATTATCGTAAATGGTTTGAAAAGACTAAATAAAGATATCCAATCCGATGGATCCAATGTTGAATAATATTCAATAAAGTCTTATGTGTATAATTTGTTTCGAAATGAAAAATTAGTATATTATTCTTAACAATGGTCAAAGGAAATGCAAATTTTAATTTAAAAATTATTGCACAATAAAAAATTTACTGTCATGTTTATGCACAATTATGCACAATTAGCGCTTTCTTAAAATTTAATTTAACATTTATCGACAACAAAATGGATAGCAAAAGCGAGTCCAAACGCAAGAAACGACATAACTTTTGTCTTCCAGCCTGAAGTTTTATCCGCTAACACTTGAACTAATGAACGCTATGCTAGAATCTAAAAATTTATCAGATTTTGACGCTATGATAGCTGATAGCTGATAAAAATACGATATGATTCCAATTGAATTATCTGGATGTTTCTGTGCTAGTAATCCACCAACTGCATAATTGCTTGCATCTGTTTGTATTAGTTTCGGTAGATTATCGTCCGGAAATTGTAATATTGGAGCTTGCATTAAATGTTGTTTCATTGTTCGTAACGCTTCTTTGCATTCATCGGTCCATTAAATTCAGCTCCTTTCTTTAATAATGCAAGAATTGGCGTAAACGTGTCTCTAATCGGTAAATGGTCTCTAACGAAGTTAAATAAACCAAGTAAAACTCTTATGTGTTTCACATTCTTCGGATCTGGTATATCATTAATTGCTTTGATACGTTTTGAATCGATTCGAATACCATTTGAAGAAATATTGAATCCAAGAATGTTGATTTCGGTTTTGAAAAACTGACACTTTTTCGGTGATAGTTTGGCGTTTTCTTTTATTGTAATTTCCAGAAACCTTTTGATAGCTGGAAGATATTCTGAAAATGCGCCTTTTGTGTAATTATAACAATCGTCTGCATAAGAGATTTCGCTTTTTAGTCTAATCTCTTGATATATAGTATCGGTAAACTTCTGACAAAGGAATGAAGCGATAAACCATCCCATCGGAACGACATTGAATTCACAACATCTATCTTAACATTGAAAACGTGAATACTTCTTTGATTCTTTATCAAGTTCCATATGATAGAATGCTTTAATTAAATCACATGCTGACCACATGTCTCCTATTGCGATATATTCGAAGACACTTTTGATTAATGTTAATGGCCATTCAATGTTTTTGATATATAGATTAATCCAACGAAAATCTATAACCATACGTAGATCTCTGCCTTCTTTCTTAACAAGTATCACAGGTGCGTTGAAATTGGAATTCTCTGCGTTTCGTACAATTCCAATTCGCAATAAGATATCGATGAACTTGTTCAAGTAATCTCGGTCTTCTTTGCCATAAAGTATGGTCTGAACTTATGATAAAGCGGCATTGGTTTCACATCAATTTTGACTTTGAATAGTTTACATTTTCCGATATCGTAAGAGTTTTTACCAAATGCTTCTTTATGTGACCATAATAAGTCCTCAACTTGTTGTTCTTGTGTTGGTAACAAGTGTTTTA